>JAJPUD010027827.1:0-15210 GCA_023553655.1 Myrmecobius fasciatus | reverse complement strand
TCATCTCTACAGTATCTTTCATCTATCTCACCTCTGCAGCATCTCTCCTCTATTTCACCTCTGCAGTGTCTTTTATCTCTCATCTCTGCAGCATCTCTCGTCTATTTCACCTCTGCAGCATCTCTCTTTCTGCCCCTGCTCCCTGACCTGGTGCAAAGCCCCCTCACCTCACACTGGTACTCCCACAACAGCAGCTGGGGCTGGGAGAGGGGGGTAGATCTGTCTGCCTCAAGTCTCTCTCCACTCCAGTTAATCCTACACTCAGGTGTTAAAAGTGATTTTCCTAAAACATAGGCCTGACCACATCACTTTCCCCAAGTCTTCTCCCCCTGTCCCCCCCAAAAAAATTAATAAAATAAGCACACATTCAACAAACAGCAGTGGCTCTCTATTGCCTCCAGGAGCAAATATTAAAATTTCTAATTGGGTTCTAAAGTCCTTCATGACTTTCTCCCTTCAACCTTTCTAGGCTTCTTACACCTGACTCCCCCAGCACTCTGATTCAGAGACCCTGGTCTTCTGGATATTCCTAAAACAGACATTTTACACTCCAACTCTGAGTATTTTCACTGGTTGTTCTTTCATTCTTTCATTCCTTCACAACCAATAAATTGCTAAACATTTATTAAGCACCTACTATGTGCTGGGCACTGTGCTAAATGGTGGGGGACACAAAAAGAAGCAAGGCAGTCTCTGTTCTAAAGGAACTCACAATCTAATAGCAAGCCCTGTGCCCTGACCTGTGCCCAGGCACAAACAGGAAATAATGAACAGAGAGAAGGCACTAAAATTAGGAGGGATTGGGGGAAGCTTCTTGTAGAAGAGATTTTAGTCTGGAATTAAAGGAAGCCAGGGAGGTCAGTAATCAGAGCAGAGCGTGGGGAGCATTCCAGGCACAAAGGACCAGGCCACGAGAGTACTGGGCCTAGGGATGGAGAGAGAGGCTTGTTGCGGCTTAATGGGAGGTGATGTCCTTGGGAATAAGGTTTAAAACTGGAAAGGTGGGAGGGGGTGGTCACAAAAAGCTTCCAAAGCCAAACTGAGCATGTTGTATTTGATCCTGGAGGCACGAAGGAGCCCCTGGAGTTTACTAAGTGGAAGATTTGTGTGCCGTGATGAGACTTGAGCTTTAGGAAAATCCTTTTGGTGGCAGAATGGAGGAAGGAAGGAGCGGGGAGAGCCTTGCGACAGGCAGAGCCCTCAGCAGGTCATTGTAATGGTCCAGGAGCGAGGGCTCAGCTAACGTCCCACCTCAATCTTCCTGTATCCTACTGCTTTTCGGCCGGCACAGCCTTGAAGCTATCCTATCTCCCGCTCATGTTAGCCTAGGATTGCCTTTTCAGCCTTTCTCTGCACCCTCAGCAGGAGCTCTCTAAATGCTGCTTCTTCTCCCTTCCCCTCACTGGCAGTTAATTAGTGCTTGCTGACTAACCCTCATCAACATAATGTGGCCCCCCAGTTCCAGAGGATGGATGAAAGCACATACAAGGGGCTAGCCTCGGGTCCCCAGCATGGCAGCCAGTTCAGAGCAGGCCCGGGCACCTTGCTCTGCCGAGGGCCATTTGAATATTTATAACATCATTTGTGGGCCATGCCGAATTATCAATTTATAGAACTCAAAAGCAAGCGGGAGGCTGCTGTCACCTGCAGTTTCCTGGGTGGGACCAGACCAGATGATTTTGGGGGCCTCATATGGCCCCTGGTTTAGACCGACTGTGGATCTGCTGGGAAGCCCCCCACCAGAGGGAGCAGAGCCCCTAAGGGCGAGCTGAAGGAGCCGGGGAGGATGAGTGAGGGGAAGCACGGCGGGTGACAGCTGAAGGGCTGCCAGAGGGGAGACGTGTACTGGTTGGCCCCAGACTGGGTCTGGATGTCAGGAAGCCCCCGCTCATGAAACCCATCCCCACGAGTGCAAGGCTCATCGCCTCGGCAGGTGGTGAGCTTCCCCTCCCTGGAGGTCTTCAAGCAAAGGGAGGATGGGCACAGGGGTCAGGCCTGGGTTGGACTGGCAGACCCCTGAGAGGTCTCTGGAGGTTTATGGAGGGTCAGTCCCGCCCACCCCCTCATTTCCCAGCTGTCTCTGCCTGCCGGGGTGGCCCGGACCCAGTTTGGGGGGACCTGGCCTGGCTCAGAGGGCCCAGCTCTGACCATCGTGTTCCCTCGGGGGCTCCGGCCTGGCAGACTCCTGGGGGGCTCTTGGCCCTCTCTGCCTCTTACTCGGCACCCACCCCGGGGCGAGGGCGGCCCCAGCCTCACCAGTGATGCTTCCGCGTCGTGACCCCAAACTTGGCCGCGCACTCGTAGCAGTTGGAGCCGTCACACCACGGAGGTTCTTTGGAGAGCATGTCTGAAGTGGAGACAGCCAGGCGGGGCCTGTTAAATCTTGGCTCCCGGGGGCCCGGTACCCGCTGGGTGCCCAGGGCGATGGGCAGTACTGGGGGGAGGGAGGAGGCAGGTGCAGCCCACTCACCCAGGAGCCGGAACAGGAGCTGCTTTGTGGCCACCTGGTAGTTGAAGATGTTGACTCCCTGGTTGTTGTGAGCGCCCAGGCGAGCCCCCGCGCGCACGATCGCTCGGCACAGGTTGGCATTGCCCTTCATGTAGGCCAAAAGCAGCACTGAAATGGGCAGAAGGGCATGATGGGCACTCTCCGAGTGGGGCCAGCAGCCCGCCGCGCGCCTGCTCCGAGTGCCCCAGACAACCTCGCCTTCGCTCTTTGTGCCCGGCCTTTCTGCTTCCACATGAGGCCGGCGCGGGGGCAAGCACGGGCCAGGCTGTCCCCTCACCTGTGTTCCCTTCGGCATCGGGTTTGTCCAGCGGGTACTCGGGCATACACTCCAGGAAAAGCTCAAAGATGGCGGCCGCGTTCTCCTTGCCATAGTGGCCCAGAATGTGAATCGGCGACTGGCCCCTAGAAACAGGCGGGGGTGGGGAGGGGGTGTCAGCCACGGTGTCACTGCCAGCGGCCGGCCTTTGCCGCGGGCGTCCTGGAGGCCAGGCCCTTCCCACGAGGGATGTCCCGGGCCTGAACTGAGCGGAAGCAGGCGCAGTCAACAAGCACCGATTGAGCACTGACTGTTTCCAGGGAAGGGCACTACAAAGGAAGGGCACTACAAAGAAAGGCCACAACTGGCTCCCTGACCGCCAATGTGAGGGGGGGTAACCGCAGAGAGACGCTGGGGGCCTGCTGGGGGAGGGGCGCTGCCAGAGACATGCCCCAGCCGGTCCTCCGGGGCACAAACAAGACTGACAAAGTGAGAGCGCGGAGGCGGGGCAGGCGTGGGGACAGCCATGGCCAGGGACGGACCAAGAGAAAGGCGAGAGGCAGAAGGGCCCCAAGTCCGGGGCCCGAGGGGGGTGGGCCCAGAACAGAGACGTCCAGTGGAGGAAGGGGGCGGTGCCAGAGGGCTGCATCGAGAACGGCGACAAAGGGGAGTGCCCGCTTCCTCCCTGGCCTGTCAGTGTGGGAGTCCCGGCCACTTCACCGGCACGCCCGGTGGCACAGGGGTCACTCTCCCACTGGAGCGGGCGACCCCCCCGCCCGGGGCAGGCGGGGCCCTCGGGCTCCAGGCCCTCCCCCAGGAGGCGCCGCTCACCTGAGATTGAAAGCCTCGGCATCCACGCTGCACTCCGTCAGGAGGGCCCGGATGGTGCTGAGCCGACCGTGCATGACCGCGAGGTGGAGAGCTGCGAGAGAGGCAGGCCGTCCCCGTGACCAGAGGCCGCCCCCGTGACCAGAGGCCACCCCCATGACCAGAGGAGGGGCGTCTGCCCCTGGGCCTCCCGCCCGAGCCGGTCACTTACCGTTATTCCCGTTCTCATCCACAGCGGAGAAGTCAACCCCGTTCTCCAAGAGCACGGAGCAGATGGTGGGCAGGTCCTGCTGGGCGGCCAGGTGCAGGGCGGTCTGGCGGTGCTTGGTTAGCTCGTTCACCTTGGCCCCTGCAAGAAGCTGGCGCGAGAGCTGGGCGTGAGTGCGCTGGCACAGGCACCTCCCCAGGGGCCGGGACGATGCTGAGCGTGTGGGCGCTGCGCCCTTGGGCTCCTCCTGACCCCCTCCCCCTATTGCAGCCAGCGTGGGGGCCACAGTGCCCAGAGTCCTGAGGTGGGCAAACTCAAGTTCAAGCGCCGCCTCCGACAGCGAACCTCCGTCTGCCCCCGCTTCCTCAGCTCTAATTTGTGGGTGAGAACAAGTGTCTCCCCAGCTGTAAGGCGTTTGGCACAGTGCCCGCTGCCCATCAGGTGGTTGTCGTCCCCTTTGCTGAGGGGGCTCAGGCCGCCCCCGCCCACCCGCCGGCAGGGGTGACCCAGCTCCCAGACCGTACCAGGTTGCGGACAATGATCTCAGAGCCCGCCTGGACCGCCAAGTGGAGGGGGGTCAGCTTGGAGGCGTCCTGCACTCGGGAGTTCACGTTGGCCTGGACGCTGATGAGAAACAGCACGCTCTCGATGTCCGAGTTCTGCACGGCCACGTGGAGAAAGTTCCGGCCCTTGTTATCCACCTGCTTCGGGCAAGAGCGGTCAGCATGGGGGTGCCCCTGACCCCTGGCCGGCACAATCTCCAAGGCCCGCAAGGGGGGATGGGGCCCAGCCAGGGGGGCAGAGCAGGCGAAGGTTGTCAGGGGCCAGGACCCCCAAGGGGGAGACAGCAGGACCTGGCATGTGACGGGTACTGCTGCAGAGAATGGGCGCGAACTCCCACAGACTCACAGGCTTTGTGCCCGCCTCGGGAGAGACTGGGATGCCAACCTTCAGAAGGGCTCCCATGTGACCCTTCTGCCCTCCTCACCGCCAGACTGTGCCTCAGCAGGGAGGGAAGCAGCAGGGTGAGACACACGGGCACAGGCGGGCACAAACGGGGAGCCCTTGTCTGTACGGGGCACCGCTCACCGGACCACCCAGAAGCAGCTCGGGAGAGTGGGCCACTCGGCCCAGAAATCACCAACATGGCCGGCACATGCACACACTTGTGCTCCCACGCGCAGGCCCTGCCCTCAAGGACCCCAAAAGGTCTCAGCCGCCACAACCTTTGGGGGTGATTTGTATCTGCGCCAGTCAGTCGGGGGGCACTAAGGAGCCACCTGCTTGGGCCCGCCCAGTCCCAGAGGCTTAATCCTGGATCGCTGGACCCGCCAGCACCTGCCTGTCCTCCCCCGCCCCGCCTCGCTTGCCCACCTGTTCAGCAGCCCCTGGCTCTCGCTTCAGGATGGCTTCCGCCGCCTTGTTGTTCTTGTAAGTCATGGCACAAGCGAAGGGGGTCAGGCCTTGGCGGTCCCGGACGTTCAGGCGGATGTCAGGGTGGGAAATCAACAACTGGATGATGACGCTCTGCTGGTTGCTAATGGCAACGTGAATCGGTGTCCGTCCCTCAGCATCCTGGAGGGAAGCCACAAACTGCTTTTTCTTTTTTAGTAATATCTCCCCCCTCCCCCCAGTATAAGGAAAAACACTTTTTTTTGCTTTTTTTAAAGTTTTGGGTTCCAGAGTCTTCCCCTCCCATCCCCCTCCCCGAGACAGGGAGCCATCAGACATCGCTTATAAGTGCGCAAGCGCAGAAAGCGTTCCCACGGGCGTCATCTCCTACAAAGACACAAATAACAGAACAAGAAAGTGACCGGCAGCCCGCGTCAGTCGGTATCGACCACTGGCGGTTCTTGTTCTGGAGCGGACGGTTCTGGATCATCGCGCTGCACAGAGTAGCCAAGTCATTCCCTGTCCCTCTTCAGACACCCTTGCCATCGCTGGGCATGACTCTGCTCCCCTGGCTTTCGGTCGGTTCACGTGGGTCAATGTGGGTTTTCCTGAAACCGTCTGCCCGCCTTTCTCGAGGGCAACAACACTCCATCCCACTCCTATGTCCAGCTTGTCCAGCCGCTGCCCAGGTGACGGGTGTCCCTTTGGTTACCACCACAAAAAGAGAATGGGCGGTTTTGTGCAAATAGGTTCTTTTCCCTTTTAAGAAAAATCTCTTTGGGACACCGGCCCGGCAGTGCTCTGGCTGGGTCAAAGCGCACGTACGATTTCGTGGCCCTCGGGCACAGCTCCCAACCGCTCTCCGGAATCCACGCGTGCAGGAGCGTCCCCTCCAACATTTATCATTTTCCTTCTCCGTCACATTTGTCGGGGGGGGGGGGGGAACTCGGGCCGTTTGGGTTTGTATCTCTCTAAGCAATAATGACGTGGAGCATTTCTTCACACAATCCTAAAAAACTGGGATTTCTTTGTTTGAAAGCGGCCCGTGTGCACCTGTGGGCCATTTGCCAACTGGAGAATGACCTGGGTCCTTACAAAACCCGCTCCGTTCATTTACTTAATCAGACCTTGATTCGAAATAATCTGCCCTAAGTGTTTTCCTCCAGTTTTCTGCTTTCCTTCTAATTTTGGTTGCATTGATTTTGTTTGTATAAAACCCTCCAAACTTTATGCACCCAGGGTGCCCATTTTGCATTCTCTAATGCCCTCTGTATTCCTCCCCTTCTCCAGAGATCTGCCAGATGAACCATTCCTCGCTCTCCTAATCCACCCATGGCATCGCCTCTGCGATGAAAGCCTATGCCCACGTTCCTAATCTGCCGATGGCATCGCTTCTGTCTTTAAAGCCTGTGCCTGCATTCCTGATCTGCTGATGGCATCACCTCTGCGTTGAAAGCCTATGCCCACGTTCCTGATCTGCTGATGGCATCATCTTTGCTTTTAAAGCCCGTGCCCACATTCCTGATCTGCCGATGGCATCGCTTCTGTGTTTAAAGCCCGTGCCCGTTGCGACCTCATCTCGGTTCGGAGTGAGAGACGCTGGCCAAGATCTAGTTCCCGGGAAGGCCAGAATTTCAACGTCCATTTTAACAGCAAACCCAGTTTTTCACTTCAAGGAGACGCAGATGACGCGTCCGACGTGCTTTGTGCGAGGGCACAAACTCGGTGATTCTTTCGAGAAGAATAAAAAGCTCCAGCTGGGATCGTTTTTTCCAATTAAAAGACAGAGGAAACCTTCTGAAGGCAAGGCGGGACAGACCACAAGAGGCCCCTCAAGCAGCCCAGGCTAGCCCCCGAGGGACCACAAGGATGCCTCCATTGGCACGCCAGGCCGGGGGGCCCCAGGGGGCTGGCGCTGACTCAAATCTTTCAAACCAAGTAGACGCCAACGACCGGCCTGGTCTCGGCGTCTCCGGGGCGGCCCCCACCCCACCCCTGGCCGGCGACCTCTGGCTTCCCTCCAGCACCAAGCAGTCACGTGTGCAGCCCCCCGCCCCCCGTAAGCCCCGCTGGGTCAGGGAGACAAAGGCGGGGGGGACAGGAGAGGCGGCGGCGGCTTCTTCCTGCCAGCTCCGTACCTGCACGTTGACGTTGGCCCCAAACTCCAGGAGGCACTGGACCGTCTCCTCCAGGCCCCAGGAGGCCGCCAGGTGCAAGGGGGTCTGCCCGTCTCTGGCCTCTTCGTCCCCTTCTCCGTTAGCCCCCGGCTGTCTGGGGCTGTTCACGTCACAGCCGCTGTGAGGAAGGAAAACCATCGGGGGCTCAGGCCCAGCCCCATGGGGGGGGGGGGAGCAAGAAGCCTCCAGCCTCCACCAGACAACTCCAGGGCAGCGTGGCCTCCGCCTTTGGCCACCCCGGGATCCCCTGGGAAGGCTGGTCTGGAGAAGGGGACCATGGGTGCAGGGGAAGAGGGGACCGCCTCAGGGAGCCAGGGGGTGGGGGGTGTCTTCCCGGGAACACCTCGTCCATCAGAGAAGTGGCCGCGATGGCCCCAGCTGGGCCTGGGAGCATCCCAGACATGGGGACCCCTGGCCAGACGGAAGGGTGCCCCTGGGAGCCGGGCAGCCCAGGGAGGATGAGGGCAGGCCGGGGCGGGCTCCTACCTGCGGATGAGGAAGCAGGAGACCGCCTCGTTGTTCTCGTCGATGGCTCGGTGCAGGAGCGTCTGGAGGCACCCACCCGGACCGGGGCCCCAGCACGTGGCGTCGCAGCCGTGCCTCACCTGGAGGGGCCCCAGAAAGCGCTGGCTGCCCGGCTGCCCCCATCCCAGCTGCCCAGTCTCTGCTGCTTCTCTCAGACAAGGTCGGGCCGATAAGCCCTCTCTCACCAGCTTCTAAGCCCCCTGGTAAGCTTGCAGCAATCCCCCTCCTCCCTCCCTTCCCCTCCAGGACAGTCTGTGGGCACGGGTGCCCACTCGCCCCCACGCCTGGGCAGCTGGAACCCTGGCCCCTCACCCCCCGTCTCCCAGGCCCGCTATCTCACCAGAGTAGAGGCGATGTCTTCCAGGTCACTTGCCAGGGCGAGCCACAGAGGGGGGTTCCCCTGGTCATCCAGAACGGACATGTCGGCCCCGCGGGTACAGATGGCGTCAACTACCAGGGGCAGCTGGTTTCTGATGGCCAGCTGAAGGGCAGTCTCGCCATCCTGGGTCCTAGGAGAGCCCACCCGCACAGCTGCATTAACACCCGTCCGATCCCCGGGGCCGGCCTCTCTCACTCTCTGCCTCCATCCACGCCACGGGCACCGGGGCATCCCGGACACACACTCACTATTCCCTTATTCCATCAGGGAGGGTACGATCCAAACACCTCGTGCTCTCCCAGATGGACCACAGTCAAACATGGCGGCCCCTCGACAAGATGGAGGTCGGGGGGAACCATCCCTTTGGGCCAGGGACGCCAAGGAAGGCTTCAGGGAGGAGGCGGCATCAAAGCCGGGCCTTCAAGGGGGCACAGAGACGTGCACCTTTTAGTGCTTTGATTTTCTTTCTTTCTCGTTTTTTCCCTTTTTGACCTGATTTTTCTCATGTGGCACGAGAGCACGGAAATCTGCCCGCCCGGGTTGGATGTGCCGGGTGTCTCCCCGTGTCTGCCATCTACTGGGCAACTTGCCATGTGAGGGAGGGGTTGGGGGAGGGGGGAGATTAGACCCCAAGGCTTTGTGAGGGCCAATGGTGAAAACTGAAAAGCTGAAAGAGGATGCTGGGAAAGAGAAAGAGACGCGGGAAAAGTGGCTTCTGGTCACAAGGGCCTGGAGGCGGCACAGAACGGGATGGGCATGGCTGGCAGAGGGCACAGGAGGAAAGAGGGGCTGCCGGCTACGGGGAGATCAAGGAATCGGGGGTTATCCTTCAGAAAGGGGCAGCCGGGGGGCCCGGATGAGAACACCAGGTTCGGGCTCTGCCTCAGGAGGAGTGAGCACCAGGGAAGGAAGTGCCAGGAAGGGCAGAGGGCAGAGGGCAGAGGGCAGCCACACTCCCTCACCGGATGTTGATGTCAGCCTGGTGCTCCAGGAGGAAGAGGGCGCTCTTGTCGTCCTGCCGACGGATGGCCATGTGCAGCAGCGTCTGCCCGTCGGGCATGGTGTCGTTGATGGAGGCCCCCGACCCCAGGAGCTGCGCTGCTATCGTGTGCATGCCTGCAAGAGGCCCCGGTCTGCAGGGTCAGCCCCCCCCCGCCAGGGTCCCCGCTTCTCCAGTGTAGACGACACCCCTGGCGCCAGGACATAGCAGGCCCCAGTGCCAAGAAATGACAGGCCCCAGATGGGCGCAGCAGGCACCAGGAAGGCACAGCAGGCCCCAGGTGGGCACAGCCCACTAGTTCCCAAGAAGGGTCTGGCAAGGGCAATGGCGATCCTCCTGGATGCCAGGCTCCACGGCCAACCCCCTCACTTAGCAGAGGAGCCTGGGGGCCCGGGTTGCACAGGCAGGGGGCTCCTGGCAGTGTCCACAAGCCTGAGACAAAGGCTGGCACGGCTCCCCCCTCCCCCCACCCCTTGGCCCGGGGCCTTACCTGTCCACAACGCCAGCCCCAGCACAGTCTGGTCCCTGGAATCCTTGAGACTGAAATCCGGGATGATTTGCAGAGAATTGAGCGCGTGGAGGGCGTTAGCTGAAAGGTGAGGAAAAACATGGAAGCCGCCCGTGGGCTTCTGGGAAATCCTGTCCTCTGGATGCCTGCCCAGGAAATGCTGGCACAGGACTGTCCAGCATGGTGTGCCCACACCCGAGGACACTGGCATAGAATTGCCCAGTGTGGCATGCCCACAAGAGCACCAGCTCAGGACTGCCTGGCATGCTGTGCCCACACTCAAGGGCACCGGCACAGGACCGCCTGGCCTGGTGTGCCCATGCCAGAGAGCAAAGCCGGAGGGCAGCTCATAGAAACACGATGCACAAACCCAGAAGCCTCCACCTCAGGAGGTCACTGCCCGACCTGCGCAGACCGCCCTTTGACACTGACCCAGCGACATCATGGTGGTCCTCAGGACCCCTGCCCCGGCCTCCTGCCCCATCCGATCTCCCCTGCTTGCTTGGGGGCTTTCCCCCTTAATTCCCCAGGGCAGCCCCGACTGGGCACTGGCACGGAGGGACCCCAGGCAGCCTCTCCCGGGGCCTCACCCTTCTGCTCCAGGATGACGGACACCACGTCGGGGTGGTCGTAGGCGATGGCCATGTGCAGCGGGGTCTGCAGGAAGACGCCCTCGGCCAGGCCGGGGGCCGCGGGCGGGGCCTCCTCGGTCTGCAGGTTGGGGTTAGCGCCCTGCTGCAGGAGCTCGGCCGTCAGGGTGGCCAGGCCGTGCCGGCAGGCGGTGTGCAGTGGCGTCTCTCCCTAAAGAGGGCCGGGGGGGGGGCATGAAAACCCCTGCCCTGCTGAAGCCCCTCCCTCCTGGCAGCCCCCCTCCTCCCCTGGGGCATCCCAGAAGCCCCCAGCCCCCAACATGGCTCCCCAGCCCGGGCTCCATGGCTAGACCCAGAATGCTCTGCTGTGAGCTTCTGCCCTTTTAGGGAGACAGCTTCTCACGGCTCCCTGCCCCCAACATGAGGCAAGGAGCCAAGAGAAAACTCCCCATAAAATGTGTGCCCCAAAAAGCAAGCCCGAGGCACCCGACGCCCACGGACCTCAGGGTCGCCTCCAAATGTCTGCTCGGTGTCCCCGAGGAACCAAAGGGTCAAGATGGGGCCAGTGTGGGGAGAAGGCCTGGGGGTCACAGGGGGAAGAGGGGGCAGGGCTGGGGGGGGGGACAGGAGCGAGTTTTGGATGGCGAGCGGAGGGGCTCAGAGTCAGTGGCAAGGGGAGACGTGACCAGACAGGGCCCCTGTGCTGTCCCGGCGGTGCACGGCCTCCCGGCCTGAGCGGGCCCTGGGCCCGTCACTCACCCAGCGGTTCCTGTGATTGACCTTGGCTCCGCTGGCCGCCAGGAAGAGGGCGGCGGCCTCGTTGCCCGAGCCGGCCGCCCGCTGCAGTAAGCAGTTCCCTGGGGATGACAGGATGCCCGTGGGTGGATCCCCCATCGGGGACAGAAGCTTGCAGGCCCCAGGGGGGGGAGGGGAAGGACAGGGAGAGCAGGGGCAGGGCAGCAGGCACTGTGCGTCCCAGGAGCCGAGGGGAAGAGGAACACGGCCCTGGGCCCCGTGGGACTCTGGGACTGCCTGCGGCACCACCACGCCGGAGGCCGAGCACTGTGGGGGTCCTGGAGCCGGAGGTGCGGGCCAAGGCCCCCGGGTCTGTGGGCTCTGCCCCCACCCACCTACCCGTCACCGTGTCGGGCGCGTCGGTGTGGCTGCCCCGCTGAATCAGTCTGGCCGCGTAGCTGTTCTCGTCGAAGGAGGTGCCGTTGACCACCGGCGCGTCGTCGAAGGGGTTCACCGCCTGGTCCGCGGACACTGTGATGTACTGGACGGCCAGCCACAGGGCCGTGCTGCCCTCGTGGTCCTTCAGCTCCAAGTCCAGCCTGGGGAAGGCGAGCAGAGGCCCTGAGACCCGCGGCGGCCCCCAACGCGCCCTCGCCCAACAGAACCAGAAGCCGAGGGCCCCGGGGGCTGCCCGTGCCCTGCAGCGTGGTGCCCCCAGTGGGGCCGGCCCCGCTTTCCCCCGGGTACGTACTGTTTGCACTGCAGGAGCTGACTGAAGACAACGTCGTTCCGGGCGATGATGGACGCATGCAACGGGGTCCTGAGAAGCAGCAGCGGGGCAGTCACCTCGAGTGCCTTCGGGGGGGCAGCATTGACACCCCCACCCCGGGTCCCAGCCCCCTGCTTCACTGAGGGCGGCCCAGCCCAGGCCCCCCTGAAGCATGTTGGGAGGGGCAAGGAAACGCGCCCCAGGGGCTCGGGCCACTCTGTCCTGGGGGCCAGCCTTGAGCCCCCCTCCCCCAGGGTCCTCTGAGCCTTCTGGAAGGACTCACAGGAGGACAAACCAAGCAGGCTGTTGAGGTCCCTGCTTCTCCCAGTAGGACAAGAGCCCCCCGACACAGCTCAGGCTACCCCCAAAGGCTGGGGAGCAATGGCCCCCACACTGCCATGACGATGCCGTGTGACAGGCCTCTTCGTGTTGGGGCCCCAAGCCGGGCTCCAGGGCAGGACCCCCAGGCCGTGACCCCAAAGAGACGGCAACACCCAGGGAACCCTCGGGGGCTACGCGGGGTGGAGAGACCCGAAGGGGGGACTGCGCCATGGGGGAGAAGGGGGGCAGGGAGAGCGGTCTCACCCCCCCCGACCCCCCGGGGGCGCCGCCAAGAATCCGCGCTCACCTCCCTCTGCTGTCCTGCATGTTGGGGTTGGCGCCGGCCTGCAGCAGGGACTCGGTGATCCGCGCCATCTCGCCGGCGGCCTCCACCGCGCCCTTCCTGCAGCTGGACGAGGCCACCAGGTGCAGCGGGGTTTCCTGGGCCCCCGCGGTGGCGGCGTTCACCAGGGCGCCGTTCTTGATGAGGAAAGTGGCTGAGAAGCTGTCTCCTGGGGAGGGGGGTTGGACACCATGACCTCCTTGGCGTGCACGTGCACGTTCACACACATGGCCACATGCACGCTCACACAGGCACGTGCACACTCACACACATGGGCACGTGCATGCTCACACAGCCATGCTCACACTTGAGTTGTGCACACTCACGTGTCCTGATGCAGTCACATGACACTCTCATTCAGACATACTCTCACACATGCACGCTGCCCAGCCTGGTCCCTGCCCGCCTGGCCCCTCCCCCGGGGGAGCCCCACCTCTCTGGATGGCTTTGTGCAGCAGGCTCCGGCCACTCGCGTCCACCATGTCCACGTCCGCTCGGTGGCTCACGAGGGTGGTGGCGATGCTCTCCAGCCTCCGGGACAGGGCGAGGTCTAAGGCGAGGTCTCCGTTGGGATCCAGCTCGTTCAGCTTCAAGGGCAGCTGGGGCAAACGGGGCGGCCGGTGAGCGATGGGCAGGGACGCTCGTCCTGGGCTCGGCCGCCGTCGCTGGGGCCCCTGGCCCGCTCCCCACTCCCGGCTCCTCCCCCCGCCCACTCTGTCCCTCCCCCCCACGCCCCCCCCCCACTACCTGCGCGTCCATCTCAATGAGGTAGAGGAAGACGACATCCTCGCGCTCCAGCCGGATGGCCTTGTGCAGGGCATGCTGCGTCTTGGAGCGGATCATCTGGTAGAGCAGCTGGGCGCTCATGCTGCTGAAGTCCTCCTTGCTCAGGTCGTCCTGGGGGAGAACCAGCCCGCCGGCTGAAGACCCCCGGCCAGCCCGCCCCCACCCCCAAGGCCGGCCCCAGGGCACCCCCTGCCCAGTTGGACACAACGGCTGCAGCCGCCCTTCTCCCTCTGGGACCAGCGAGCTCTGACCCCCTGGCACTCCAGCATCCCGGAGCCCCCCTTCCCATCCCATACGCCTCCCTTAGTGAGGTGACTTCCCCAGCAGAACCCAAGGTGCTGCAGAGCAGGGAGGGCCGCCTTTCTGCCTCCCAGCACCCCATGGCACACAGTAAGCACCAAATAAATGCTTTGTGGGTGACTCCCCCCAAATAACTGCAAACCCCACCCTTTGGGTGGTCTCTTGGTTCCCTCCCCACCCTGTGCTCTCCTTCAGCCAGGAAATCAGTTCTAAAGACACAGAATTGCTTAGAGTGAGGAGGGAGGAGGAGCCCCCACTAAAGACTCCAACGAGGGGGGAGCTCACCCACCCAATGGGCGCTGTAACAAATGCAAGAAGACTCCCAAAGTCGCCCTCCCCAGCTCCAGACCAGAAAACTGAGGAAGAGGCGGGAGCCAAAGCTCCCCCAACATGTGGGGAGGGAAAGCGTTCCTAAGTCACCTAAGCGAGGGCGGCCCGGGCCTTCTGCCGTGACTCGCCGACGATCCCCAATAAACCCAGGGAGCCCCAGCAGCTCTTCCCCCCCAGTAGATCATCACTTCTGAGGCTCCCTGCGGGCACCCAGTTTGGTCAAGGTTCACCCCTCCCCCTCTCCCCACATCTCTACCACCTGTCTCCACTCCCACTCCAGCCGCCATCTTGCAGGACCGCTCCCTTGCTCACCCTGCCCCCTAGCTTTCCAGCCCCTGCTCCCTCATCTCAGCAGCCAAAGGATGTTCCCAGGGTGCTGTGAGTCTGGCCACGCTGCCCCCTAGTCAAGAGCTCCCAAGAGTCCTCAGCTCACACCCACTGGACGTCAAATGCCCTTCAAAGTCGGCCTCCAACAAGCTATGGGTGAGCATGTCAGCATAGACAGACTTATATGAGCACAGATATACAACATATCTCATCACCATAAATACAAACTGGTACATTAAGTAAATATGTACGTATTATATATGTCTTTTATTGTGTTTTATGTGTATATGTGTTGTCATAAAATCTTATAGGTATATGTGTTGTCATAAAATATATATGTATCTCATAACTAGAAATACAAAATTGCTTATTATGCAAATATGAATATATTATGTATTTTATGTGTATATGGGTGTCTTCATAAACACTTATACATGCACAAATATATATCTCATATAACTAGAAATACAAAATTGTATATTATGTAAATGTTTGTATCATATTTTATGTGTATCTTCATAAACAGTCTTGTATGTGTACAAATATACATATCTTATAACTGTGAATATAAAGTTGCCTATTATGTAAATAGGAATGCCATATATTTTATTGTGGGTTTTTTTGTGTCTTCATAAAGTCTTATATGTGCACAAATATATACATATATAGCTTACAATTATAAATACAAAATTGCATATTATGTAAATATGAATATTTTATGTATTTTGTCTGTGTGTGTCTTCATAAACAGTCTTATACGTGCTCAGATATGCATCTCCTACAACTATAAATACAAAGTTGCACATTATGTAAATGTTTGTATCATATTTTATCTGTATCTTCATAAAGTCTTATACGTGCACAGATATGCATCTCGTGTAACTATAAATACAAAGTTGCATAGTATGTAAATATGAATGCTATATA
>JAJPUD010027826.1:0-10274 GCA_023553655.1 Myrmecobius fasciatus | reverse complement strand
AATGATTATATACTCAAAGAAAATGATAAAACAGCATGCCAAATCTTGGAGAAGTCAAAGCAGTTGGATTTTTAATGAAAAAATTGTATCTTTAGAACTTAATGAGAATGAAATAGAACTGGAACATTATTTTGAAACAAGAACAGTGGAGAACTTTAAATTCCAGATTGGAGAGTTTGTATAGTATTCTATAGACAAAAGGGTATTACTATAATTTGTTTTTCAGGAAGTAATTCAGTTGTACTGTACATTGGGGTAATTATTTTTGTCATCTGTGTACATAAATTCTCATCATTTTGAAAATTTTATGGGAATAATGTATAGCAAAAGCATCCTTGGTGAAAACATTAGCCAGGCATTCAAAACAATTTTCTACAATGGTTCACAGCTTTACATCTATCCAAGGGATTGAAAGGCACAAAAGACATTACGATCTCTTATTTGTTGATCATCAAATGCATTTGGTTGGATATTGTATACTAAAGGCTCTCCTCTAAACGAATACCTCCTATAAAACATGTTTGTTTCTGAAAAAGGTGCAGCAAATGCAATAACTCTTAAATTATGTTCTGATGATAAATATCAATGCATAATAAAGGAAACTGTATGCTACCAATTGACATTTTTCACTATCATGGAAGATAACCCACAAGGGATTTTGACATTGTTCTATCATTTTGTTTTCCTACCTCTGTACACAGAAGTTCCTTCCATTTTTTTCCTATATGCCCTCTCTTAATAAATTCATGATCTCCTAATCAAGTCAACAATCATCCCCAAGTCTATGACTCCAAATTTACATATCCAGAATTCATCTCTTTCCTGAACTCCAGTTCTGCATTTTCCACTGCCTAAATATTATTTCTACCTACATATTCCTTAAACATTTCCAACTTAAGATGTCTAACAAGAACACATGATTTACCCCTCCTTATTTATTAAATTCTGTTGGCTATGCAGTGAATAGAGTACCAGCCCTGAAGTCAGGAGGACCTGAGTTCAAATCTGTTCTCAGATACTTAACATTCCCTACCTGTGTGACCCTGGCCAAGTCACTTAACCTTAATTGCCTCAGCAAAAAGCAAAAAAAAAAAATTCTGTTGGCTATGTTCTTATTCTTCCAGCCAAATAGGTTTGTAACCAGAAGTAAGAATTATTCTCAATTCGACTTCCCTCCCATCCCCACAAAATCTATCGTGAAGTCTCTTTGATTCTCTCATTAATTTCTCATCCCATATTCCTTTTCAAATCACCATAAACTAGTCTAGACCTTCACCACATTTTATCTGAACTAGCCTAATTGGTATCCATTCATCTAGTCTGTTGATTCTGCAATCAATCATTTATATAGCTTCTAATATGATATACCTTTTTATGAGTACAGTGGCTTTTCTGATTGAAAATTTAAAATGGTTCTCCATTGCCTCTAGACTAAAGCACAAAATGCTGAAAGTTAAAACATTTATACTACAGATCCAGTAGGCCTATTCAAGAGGACTATATATAAGCCTCATACTTTTCACACTTCTAGTCGGGTTAAACTTACTTATTCTTCTTCAGGTATTTCATTCCATTTTGTCCTTGAATGATTTGACAATGGATTTTTTCATATAAGGTGCAGTCTATATTGGGTGCTAAATAAATGGTCAGTAGTTGAATGGATTAAATAATCTTGAAGGCTCATTCTAATTTACCTTTGTATTCCCCCATAGCAGTTATTGCATTGACTTACATGTTTGAGGACATCAATAAATATTTGTGTAATTGAATTACAAACATATAAATCAATGACAATATTTGGACATGGCCTTTGTTTGGCAAATGGCCTTTAAGGATTAATAATAATTTTTGGAAATGTTCCTCAAAATGCATAATCATTTGTAACCTAAAGACGCCGCCCAGAGCTATATAATAGGAGGAGGAGTAGTAAAGGGAAGGGAAGGAGAAATGAACCCAGGTGCAAATCTATCTTCCCATTGCACCCTTAAGACCTTTACACTTGACCTTTCCCTTGAAGGTTTATAAATGAATTTCCTCTTTCAATAAGTACTAAACTACTTTTTGCTGTTGATATCTGTAAACTTAAGGGTTTGCTTTTAAAAGAGGTGTAATGCTGTTTGGTATATAGATTAAATGGTAAAAATATATGATAGTTGGTAAATCTTAAATATTTCTATAGTATGCTTCCTATTTTATTCATTAATATTTTGTCTTCATTTGTATAACTGTTAATACAATAAGTTGGTTTGGAGATAAATATCTGTGTGGAAGGATCATGGAAATAATAGGTAAAAATAGAAACAATCAATTCAGGAGATTGAATGAATTTTACTGTTAAATTAGGCTAATCACATTTTCTGCAAAGTAGCTGATTATCTAACAGAATAATAAAAAATGAAAGCCCCTTTGTCTTTTTTTCCCTGTACGTCTCACCCCAAAGCCAATAATACAAAATCTAAAAGATACAATTTAAGTGAAAAGAGGTGTCCAGAATGAAAGGGTTTTTTTTTTTTTTTAAATAAAGTCCACCTGAATTCACCCAACTGTTCACTTTTGAAGAAAAAAGAGTTAGCATGTTACTTCACTCAAATTACTTCACCTAACTAAAATTAAGAACCCTACCCAATTAAAGTCACAGTAAAACCACATTTAGCTTTAAAATAAATGGAAAAAGAGGAATAACAAGTCTCCAGGGAGAACTTCAAACCTTAAGTTTGGTTATATTGCTTTGTGTTAAAAAAAAATTCTGCAGAGGAGAAAGAACTGAACAATAAAATCTAAACAACAGTGAAGTTACTTTTCCCCAGTTCTGAGTAGAGGAGAAGAGTGGAACAACACTGGATTGGCAGTTATAACTATTTGTCCTATAACTATAAGGAGTTTTATGCATGAAGTATAGATTTTCACAACCAAGAGAAAGAATATTGTCAATTAAAGTAATGTGGGTTAGTGGATAGAAAGTTGATTTGGAAGCCAGTAGCCCTATGTTCAGCTCCCATCTATGACATTCACTTTATGCCTTGACAAATCTTTTCACCTGATAGTGTTCCAAAAAATGATACCATATTATAAATCATAAACAGAGTGCCAACCAAAATAGGCAGAAGTTCCCTCTCCTGAAAATCCCATACTCCAATAAAATCACATTTCCAATCCATATTCCAGACCCTTTGAAATTCATATATATTAATTGTATATGCAATGTTATTTAGAAAATATTATGAATGTGATTTAGGAAGGAAAGAGAATTTTTAAAATTAATTTATAAGGTGTATATATCTGTTTATATTCAACATATTTACTCTCGATAATCTGAAAGCTTCTCTCTCTGTGTCTGTGACTCAGTACAAAATCTAAGAGTGTTCTGGTAAAAGTTTTTTGTTGTTGTTGTTGTTAAAATTGCATATAGAACATAATTTTGAATTTAATTTGCTTTATTAACATTTTTCTATTTTTATCTCAACATTAAACAATTAGCAAAACAATAAAATACCATTTGCTGATTTCTACAATGTAAATGTTTACAACTGATAATTCAAAACTGAGTCTCTCCATCCTTTCTAATCCTACTCCAGCATATTATCCCACATAAAGAAGTAAGAGAGAGAGAGAGAGAGAGGGAGAGAGAGAGAGAGAGAGATCATCAAAGAAACAAATGATTGAAAAATAATGTTATATTATATTAGTAATGTAGTAAGAACAATAATCAGTGAACAGATAGTGTTTCCACAAAACAAAAAGAATGCACAATGGATGCAAATCTTACAACTCTAATGCATTTAAGGAAGAATATAAACAAGTCACATATCGTGGATGGGATGAAATCTGCATCTTCAGAAGTAATATCTATATTCATGAGATCAACATAGTATAGGAGCACTTCTATACAAATTCTCAACTCTAATATATGTACATATATACATATGCTGGATATATGCTGGATTTGTCTTTCCAGATTCCTATCAACACAAGAGCTTGCAGAGTTTTGCCCTCTTCATGTTATGGAATATTGCTAGGTTTCTCTTCTGGGTCTTAGACATTTGGTATTTCTACAAGACTGATTTAATCAAATTGACTAACATTTTTATGTACCCATATCCATCATCACACACTCAGATTATGTCTGAAACATTTGCAAGTTCAGTCTAAAGAACTGATGAGTTGAGAGGAAAAGAAACCATATTTTTATTGATGTTTTTCTATACCTTGGAGATAACTTGACTTATTTATATGAAATTGATCATCCTGAATAAAGGCATTTATTCCTATTTTCTCATCACAATACACTCTACTTTCCTTATAACCCACTGCAAAACATTTATTGAGTCTGATTTCCATTCTCTGAAGAATGCAAACCTCCATATCTTTGATGATGGTATTTTCTCTGATTGTCCTTGATATCTGGATTATTGTGCTTTGATTACTGATCTCTGGGGTTTTTTAAAAACTCAATTAAAATCCCATTTTCTATAAGTGACTTCCCCAAACCCTCATAATTCCAGTGCCTTACTATGGTTAACTATTTCCTATTTATCCTTTCTATAACTTGCTTGGTATATTTTTATTTTCATGCTGTCTCCCTAACTAGATTGTAACTAGATTGTTATATCCTTGAGGGCAGGAACTATCCTTTACCTCTTTTTGTGTACACATACTTTATAAAATAATGCCTGGCCCATAATAAGAGCTCAGTAAAGATTTGTTGATGGATAGATTTATAATTAAATTGGTCATTCACATTCTGAATCACACAGATAGAAATGGTTTAACAAAATGCTATTAAAGTATCCTAAAATCCTTTATGAAAAGTTCAGATCATTTCTATGTATGCTCTTGCTTGTTATTGCTGTTGCCACTGGAGTTGTGCGTCTTTTTTTCTTTGTCTGGTAATACTATAAAAAATGAAAGGCATTAGAACACTATTTATCTTGCCAAGAATAAATGTCAAAGTCATATCTGAAAAAAGAGCACTGAACTTTTATTGAAGGTCAACTGCCAAAATGCAAAAAAACCTACAGAAAGATATCTGATCATTTCCTTAAATATCAGTAAGATAAATTTGAAGATAAAGCTTTATGGAATATGAAAGCATATATATATACATATATACATATGATATAATAGCAAAACAATGCATATTTGATGTTATTTAGAGATGAGATACAGATTTTTAGAATTTGTTATTCAATTAGTCAGCAAACATTTACGGAGCTTTTGTTATAATTATATGATGACGAAACTGATTTCTTTTACTAAGTCGTCTTTGGGCAGAAATTTGGTGGTTAACTGTTAGGGAGTATGTAAAAAGCAATATATCACCACTTTAATGATCATAATTGCTGAAATTTTCTTCTTTAATCACAACTTCATAGACTTTCATCTCTCCATTTACCTTAATCATGATACCTATGTTCTTTATTTGCATTGTAATCTATGGTCCCTTAGGTATCTTTTATGCTCCCAATATCCTTCCCCTTCTATTCCCCATCATCTAGGGATAAACTAAATGACCTGTAAGGTTTAAAATTCTATAATTTTATATGATTATTTGGCATTAAATATTCATAACCTAAGAGCATATTCATAGAAAATATGTTGTTAAAATGTTTTACTATCTGTTCATGGAATTGTTTGAAGTGCAGGTATAAATGAGGAGTGTATAAAGGAACTGAATCAAAAGCTCAAGAAAGTGAGAGGATTGTATAGTCATTGAAGGGGGGAGAATTTAGGGAGGATAGGGTATTCCAAACAGACCAGAGATTACAGTGAGAATAAAGAATGTATTTATGGTGATTCAGGAAGATGGAGAAATAAAAGCCTATGGAGTTGTGATAAAAGAAGGAAATTTCAGCATTTAAGATTATGAATGGGGTGTAGGCACAGTTCTGCTCCTAGGTAAGTCATGATCATTCCTATTCCTTTGGGTGATTGAATTACAATTAAAATGTGGCTTGCTTGAATTGGAATGCCTGATAAATTGAAAAAAAATAGATTCATGTGAGGTTTCCAACCTACTTACTAAAGGCTCTAAATAGCAGTATGGACGTTTTAATGGATAGAAAAATATTGATCCGGGGGCAGCTAGGTGGCGCAGTGGATAGAGTACCAGCCCTGAAGTCAGGAGGACTTGAGTTCAAATCTGGTCTCAGACACTTCCTAGCTGTGTGACCCTGGGCAAGTCACTTAACCCCAATTGCCTCAGCAAAAAAAAAAATAAATAAATAAATAAATAAATAAATAAATAAATAAATAAATAAATAAATAAATATTGATCCAGATATAGGACTTATTTAGAAAAGAAAAACAATGGCCAATAGAAAGGTAGATGGTTATGGCAAGAATCTCAATGAATTTCAAGGGAGAGAAGATGTTGAGGTATAAGTGTAAAAGGAGGTTGTATGCCTGCTCTTTTTCCTCACAATGTGTGTAGTTTGACCTGGGGCAGGGGGAAAGGAGTGAAGAGACAAGATTTAGACATAAAAAGTGATATAATAAGCAAATTAGAGGAACATGAATAGTTTACCTCTCAGATCTGTGGAGAAGGAAAGAATTTATGCCAAAGAAGAACTGGAACTCATAAGTGAATATCAAATAGAAAATTTTTATTATGTTAAGTAAAAAAATGTATGAAAAATAATGCAGATAAGATCAGAAAGAAAGCAATAAATTGAGAAATCATTTTTATATTTAAGTATTCAGATAAAGGCCTCATTTCTAGAATATATGGGGGATTGACTCAAATTTACAAAGATCCAAGTCATTCTCCAATTAATAAATGGTCAAAGAATATGAACAATTTTCATAAAAAGAAATTAAAACTATTTCTAATAATATGGGAAGATGCTCTAAATCACTGTTGATCAGAGAAATGCAAATTAAGCCAACTCTGAGATAGTACCACAGACCTCTCAGATTGGCTAAGATAACAGGAAAAGACAAGAATGTTGGAGGGCATGTGGGAAAACTGGGACACTAAAACTTTGTTGATGGAGTTGTGATCGGATCTAGCCATTCTGGAGAGAAATTTGAAACTATGTTCAAAAAGTTATCAAACCATGCATACACTTCCACCTAGCAGGTTCCTCTTGGGCCTATATCCCAAAGAGATCTTAAAGAAAGGAAAGGGACCCACATGTGCAAAAATGTTTGTGGCAGCCCTTTCCTTAGTGGCAAGAAATTGGAAACTCTGTGGATGCCCATCTGTTAGAGAATGGCTGAATAAATTATGGTATATGAATGTTATGGAATATTAATTATTGTTCTATAAGAGATGATCAGGAGGATAATTTTTAGAGAGGCCTGCCAAGACTTATATGAAGTGATGCTAAATGATATGAGCAGAACCAGGAGATCATTGTACACAATAGCAGCAATATTATATGACAATCAGTTCTGATGAACATGACTCTTTCCAACTATAAGATGATTGATACCATTTCCAATGATCTTGTAATGAAGAGAGCCATCTACACCCAGAGAAAGGACTATAGGAACTGAATGTGGATCACAACATAGCATTCTCACTATTTTTCTTGTTGTTCACTTGCATTTTGTTTTCTTATTCATTTGCTTACTTTTTTATTTGATTTCTCTTGTGCAGCAAGAGAATTGTATAAATGTTTTTATACATGTATTTAATATATATATTTAACATGTTTAATATATATTGAATTGCTTATCATGTAGGAAAGGAGGGGGGAAAGGAGGAGAAAATCTGAAACACAAGGCTATGCAAGGGTCAGTGTTGTCATATTATCTATGCATATGTTTTGAAAATAAAAAAGCTTTATTTAAAAATGAGTGTTCTCTTTGGTATTGTTTTGAGGCTCAAATTATATAATGGATATAAAAACAGTTTTCAAACATTAAATCTATATAAAATTAGGAATTATTGTTATCAATATTAATATTCTTAGCAGTTCTCAAGTAGAGTGATGACTTTATTTGCTGAACTTTTAAATATACTCCTGATGTGCTTAGGCAACATTAAAAGAGCAATATAAAGGCATGCTGGTAAATAATTAACAAGTGGGAATTCTGAAATAAGAGGAATGTGTACATGTTCACTTTAAAATTAATTATGCATTATTGACAAATTCTTAAATCTAGACAATAAAAATACTATTGTAGTAATGGGAATTTTTTTTTCTTACTATAAATGTTCACAATAAAAATAGCAACAGTCAACTTGTGCAAACCATTTAGCTTAATTTTAGCACACCCTTCCTTCTTGGATTATCAGGAAAGGATCACTTCAAATTTGAGAAAAGGACTAGAAATTCTGTCTTCTATGAAGAGTCAGTTGTCTATAAATTCAAGAAATGGGAAAAGTGAGAAGATGGGATTGAGGAGCCAAAGAAAAAGAAAGGAGGGAGGGAGCGATGAAAGAAGGAAAAAAGGAAGCAAGGAAAAAAGGAAGGAAGGGAGCAAAGAAGAAAGGAAGGAAGGAAGGAAGGAAGGAAGGAAGGAAGGAAGGAAGGAAGAAGGAAGGAAGGAAGGAAGGAAGGAAGGAAGGAGGCAAGAAGAGAGGATGGAGGAAAGGAGGAAAGAAGGAAGAAAGGAAGAAGGTAAAGAGGAGGAGGTAGGGGAGGAGGGAGGAAGGAAGAAAGAAGGGGCAGCTAGGTGGCACAGTGGATAGAGCACCAGCCCTGAAGTCAGGAGGACTTCCTTTCCAATCTGATCTCAGACACTTATCACTTCCTAGCTGTGTGACTCTGGGCAAGTCACTTAACCCCAATTGCCCCAGCAAAGAGAGAGAGAGGGGATAGGGGGTGGGGATAAGGGAAGGAAGGAAGGAAGTTAAAGATCAACAATACTGGATGAATCTTACTAGAGATACAGAACAAAAATGTAATTTGCTGCTTTGTGATTTAACTTGAATGAATATCAATAAGTATTATAGTTTTATGTAAAATTTCATTCTCTTATAAGTTTCATTTGTTGAATTTTATTAATAGCTATTAAATCAATGATTTTAATTAAAATAAAACTCATACCTAAGAACAGGTAACATATTCCCTCTCTCACCTCAATGAATTAGCTCCGTCAGAGGATTATCATAGATAAATCTCAACAAAGTATCATGCAATCTATCAAAATAACTAAACTGTGAATAAGATGGAGAGATAAAAGGCAGCACAAGTGGATATGCAACTGATTGCATTACCAAAACTGATCTAAATTTTAGTTTGCAAGGAGTAACATTACAGGATTTTGACATTGATACATGTCTGTTAAAGAGTTTTCTAAAGACCAAAGAATGTTTTATTATTGTTACTGTTGTAATCAAGGATTTTAACACTTGAAATACTACTTTATGAGATTCCTATCACTTGTCAAAGATTCAATTTCAATTAAATGTAAACATTTAGCAACCTAGTCCACAATTAGGGCTTAATAATTGACTTACATTTCAACAAATTTTTTTTTTTTTTGCTTTTTGCTGAGGCAATTGGGGTTAAATGACTTGCCCAGGTCACACAGCTAGGGAATGTTAAGTGTCTGAGACCAGATTTGAACTCAGGTCCTCCTGACTTCAGGGCTGGTGCTCTAACCACTGCGCCACCTAGCTGGCCCTCAACAGATATTTTTGCAGTGCCTAATATGCTTTCTCTGTATCAAAACCTCTACCAGTTCTTAAAGATAAAAAAAAAAAATAAAAATTCCTTTTATCTTAAGGATAAAGATAAATAAATAAAAGTCTTTTCTTCAAAAATCTTATATTTTCTTGGAATTTAAAATATATACAGATGTGTTGATTCAAAAATATAAAATATAAATACAAAGAAATTTTAGTAGGGTGAGTAGTCGGTAGAGAGACAGTGTGGGAATTGCAATTGATCTCCTGAAAGGAAAAAAAAAACACTTAAAAAAAAAGAAATTATGGATTCTAAGGGTCAGAAATGCTTTCTATGTATGTAGGAAAGCATTTGTAAAACATGGTTAGAAGAGATGGACTCTAATCTATTAGGAAGAACAAATGGACCAGTTTACCAGGAAGAGAATACAAGGGAAAGTAAATAGTTTGAGGAAGTTGGATTTGATGGAGCCAAATTCTTTTTTTTTTATTAATTCTTTTTTATTTATTTTATTAAAGCTTTTTATTTGTATAACATATGTATGGGTAGTTCCTCAGCATTGATCTTTACAAAGCTTTCCGTTACAAATTTTACCCCCAGTCCCTTCCCCTCCCCTAGATGGCAGGAAGTCCACTACATGTTAATAATGTTGAAATACTTGACGAGTTGTGCAAGAAAAATCCTATCTACAAGAAA
>JAJPUD010027825.1:806-13765 GCA_023553655.1 Myrmecobius fasciatus | reverse complement strand
AGTATTCTTTACTTCCTTACTTTCTTTCTTATTTATTTTATGGTTTGATTTATCTAGTTCTGACAAAACACTTTTATAGTTTTGCTGTCTATTTCTTCTTACAACTCTCTTGTCATCTTCTTTGGGAGTTTAGATTCTATACCACTTGGTTCATATATGTTTAGTATTGATATTACTCCATTATCTTTAGTACCCTTTAGCAAGATATAGTTTCTTTCCTAATCTCTTTTAATTAGATCAATTTTTGCTTTTTTCTTGATCTGAGATCAGGATGGCTACCCCTGCTTGGACTTTTAATTTTGGGGTGTATTTTAGGAAGCATTTGGTGAATTCTTTCAATGGCTATTTTACCCTCTGATTGTATGACATCAAGTCAGTTCTCTTCTGAAGAAAAAAAAAAAGTCTAGCCTCTTTTTTTCATCATGTTTTTCAGGAAGTAAAACAATTTTTAAATTATCTCTCCTGGATCTATTTTCCAGATAAGTTGTTTTCCCAAGTAGGTGTTTTACTTTTCTTTATTTTTTTCCATTTTTTTTTGGTTTTGTTTGACTGATTCGATCTCTCATTGAGTCATTAATTTCCATTTGTTCAGTTTTGATTTTCAGTGAATTATTTTCTTCATTTACTTTTTTTAGTTCCTTTTGTATTTGCCCAATTGAATTTCAAATGAGTTGTTTTGTTCTATGAATTTTTTTTCCATTTCATAAATTCTGTTTTTCAGGGGATTCTTTTCTTTTTCTATTTTGTCAAATCTATTTTAAGGAGTTATATGCTTTTTTCATTTCACTAAGTATATTTTATCATGAATTTTTTCAGACAAATTCTGTTCCCTTTTCCAAACCCTCTTGTAAAGTTCTTATGTCCTTTCCCCATTTTTATTCCAGCTCTCTTTAAAGAACTTTTATAATTTCTTCTAAGAGAGTCTTGTATGATGGGGATGAATTTGTATCACCCTTTGAAGCTTCACCTGAAGACAATTTGCTTTTAATCTCCTCAGAGTTTGAAATCTGTTTTTCTCTTTAACCATAAAACTATCTATGTTCAGAGTTCTTTTTGCTTTTTTAACTCATTTTTTTTAAACTGAGATCTGCTTTTAGGGCAAGGGAGATTGTCTATGCTTCCTCTACAAGTGGCAGTGGCTGTGCTGATTGACTTCAGGTGCTGTGTGGAATTCTGATGTCGTGGAATTCTGGCCTTTTGTATTTATTTTGCATGTTTTATAACTTCTCTACTAATCTGCTGGATTGCATCCAGGGCAGAGTAGCCAAAACTACTGTTGATTCCTCCCTCTATATTTTCTGATGTGTGGAGCTCCCACTGCCCCTGGTCTGTGGGCTGCCTGAATTCCGAGTCTGTGCTCAGTCTGCTTGTACTTGGCCAGCCTTCCTCCAAGCCTGACTGCATGCCATGACTTTTTCTGGAACGCTTCAAATTTTTTTTTTCTGCTGCTAATTTGTTAAACTCCCAATATTTGCGGATTCTTCCAGCCCATAACTAATTTAGAGACCAATTGCTAATTAGTCTGAGTGTCATGGGAGAAGGTCAGAAGGAAATGTGTGTTCTCTCCATCTTGGCTCCACCCCAAATCATTGCAAAATGAGGAGCAAACTTTAGTAAGTAATCGTCTCCACCCAAGTTTACTTGCTAGCCAAGAATTAGAAAGAAAATCTTCATTTTGCCTAGAAAAAGGACCCTGATCTGGGCATAGTCTAAAACATTTGGCTTCATTAGTAAGAAGAGAAATATACATTGAACTTTGGATAGAAAAACCTCATTTAAATCCAGAAAAAAGAACAATAGAGATTGAATGTAATGAGCACATGCTATATTCATTTCTTTTTTCTGTTTTTTCCCCCTCTCCTATGGTTTTTCCCTTTCATTATGATGTTTTCGTTCAATGTGATTCATATATATTTATGCATATCAATATACAGTAGTATGTTTTTAAAAATTAAATTAAATTTAAAAAAAGGAAGACATCTCACTTCATTCTACAACTCCAGAATTCAATTTGAGTAGTTATTTTAAAGTTTTTTGGGGTTTTTGTCTGTTTTAGGGAAATGTTTGGAGAATTCCACTTTAGTGCTTCCTGTACTCCAGTAATCTGCCTTCATATACCTAAAGTATAATATTATGAAATATATTTTTTGTATTAAAATATCCTGATAAGGGTCCATCAGTTGGAAATGGGAACAATGACACATTAGACAAGTGTCTGAGAATCTGACATGAGATGATTTGCCAAGGAGAAATTAGAAATAAATTTCCTTTAAACACAGAGAAACATATTAAAGCAATCTCCAGGTAAAAAGAAGACTGAGTATGGTTACAATTACTAGAAATTCGTTTCAGATTTCATAATTTTTTTACTTGGTTTTAAGAAAACAAGCTTGAAAACCTACTTATATACATAGATGCTTCTTAAATTACTGGTGATCAGACCTTTGATTTTATGAATATGCTTTAGGGGGATATATTTCCCCCCAAAATATCAATTCCATAACCTTAAATACATCTTAAAATTAAAGGCATTATTTAAGTATTCAACAGAGAATTTTTGAGTTTCTTAAATGTGGAATACAATATGATAAGTGTTTTGGTGCTTACAAAAATAAATATCAAATAAGTACACCAGATAGTTTGCATAAATGGTTCAAAATGAAAATAAAAGACTTTAAAATATGGTTGAGAATTTGGTAGGAAATGTGGAAGTAATTGCTTAATTTTTGTCAAATATTTAGCTAAAGTAATTAAAGTTATGGGAAAAGTAGAGATGTACAAGGGGGAAGTATAAAAGGAGGAAAATGCTTAAAACAAAATCCTGAGGAATTCAATATATTAAACTTAAATTTATTTCATAAATTAACCAATAAATCAAAATGCATTTATTACATGTCTACTGTCTATGTTCAAAATATGGATTAATATTATATAGGTATGCATGCATAAATGTATAAACATGCATGTATATTTATATGCATATGCATATATTATATGCATTCTTGTAACATACATTATACAATAATTCAACACACGAATTATATGCGTGTTATTATGTACATGTTACATGTATCACATGCATGTTATTTACATCACATATAACATGTATCAATATGTGTATGTATGTACACACCTGTGTGTGTGGTATGTGTAAATACACACTATGAAAGCAAACTGAAATAGTTTCTACTCTATACCAGGAGAAACAACCAGTGTTTATACAAGTATATACAGAAAAAAGTAAGCTATATTCACTGTAATTCTAAGGAAAGTCACAAGCAGCTTAGAGGCAGTCTGGGGACAAGCCAACAATAATTTTTTCATGTTGTGTAAATTGTAAGAACTTTGAATAATGAGAACAGAAAAAAAGACCATCAGGACTAGGTACTCATTGGAGTTTCTTCAGAAGATTTTTAATAGCAGTAGTATGACATATTTCAAAATATTTAATAATGAACAATTATGTATTACTCATTAAAATATTTTAGAACTTAATGAAGAAACATGAGAAAGCTTAGTAAGGTGACAGGATTGAGGAATGGTTGTTGTTGTTCTTGTCTTTTTTTTTGTAAATACAAATGTTGGCATTGTTTATAAACATACTAAGAGGAAATTTGAAATGGAAATTTAAAATGCAGAATAGAGTATATTATTTAGGGAATATAATTCATGAAAAAGCAGCAGACAGATGTAATGAATACGACTGGAGTTTTAACTTTTAAAGAGCATGAAAATATCTTCCTTTTGAGAAAGATAGAGAATGGAAGTAGATAGAATTCTATTAGAAATGTTGAAAAAGGAAAACACATGGCAAAATTCCTGCTCTCATTTTTTTCAATTTATTAATACTTTTTATTTGCAAAACATATGTATGGGTAATTCCTAAACATTAACCCTTACAAAGCTTTCTGTTACAAATTTTTCTCCCCTACTCCCCACCCCTCCCCTAGATGGTAGGATATCCACTACATGATAATTATGTTAGAATACTTAAGAAATCGAATATATGTATAGTTATTGCATCATTTTTTGTGCAGGAGAAATTGTATCTACAAGAAAGAATAATCTGATAAAGGAAATACAATGCAAGCAAACCTCAATAGAGAACATGAAAATGTTATGTTGTGGTCCACATTTCACATCCCTCTCTCTGGGTGTATATGGCTCTCTTCACCGAACAATTGGAACTGGTTTGAAGCATTTCATTGTTGAAGAGAGTCATGTCCATTAGAACTGATCCTCATATAGTATTGTTGTTGCCGTGAATAATGATCTCCTGTTTCTGCTCACTTCACTGAGCATCAGTTCATGCAAGTCTCTCCAATCCTCTCTGAAATCGTCCTGCTGGTCGTTTCTCACAGAGCAATAATATTCCATAACATTCATATACCATAATTTATTCAGCCACTCTCCAATGAATGGGCATCCATTCAGTTTCCAGTTTCTAGCCTCTACAAAAAGAGCTGTCACAAACATTCTTGCACATGTGGGGCCCCTTCCTTCTTTTATGATTTCTTTGGGATATAAGCCCAATAGAAACACTGCTGGGTCAAAGTGTATGCATAGTTTGATAACTTTTTGAGCATAGCTCCAAATTGCTCTCCAGAATGGTTGGATCCATTCACAGTTCCACCAACAATGCATCAGTGTCCCAGTCTTCCCACATCCCCTCCAATATTCATCGTCCTCTTTTCCTGTCATTTTAGCCAATCTGACAGGTGTGTAGTGGTACCTCAGAGTTGTCTTAATTTGCATTTCTCTGATCAATAGTGATTTGGAGCACCTTTTCATATGATTATAAATAGTTTTTATTTCATCATCTGAAAATTGTCTGTTCATATCCTTTGACCATTTATCAATTGGAGAATAAGCCCTGCTCTCATTAATAAATGATTTATATGATAAAAATTCAGTAACAAGGAAGGGATTAAAAATTGATGATAAGGGGGCAACTAGTTGGTGCAAAGGATAGAGCACCAGCCCTGAAGTAAGGAGGCATTGAGTTCAAATCTTGCCTCAGATATTTAACATGTTTAGCTGTGTCACCCTGGGCAAGTCACTTAAACCCAATTGCCTCAGCAAAAACAAAATAGAAGTCATTAAGGGTTGTGGAATGGGAAGCTTGGCAAAGCAAAAATTCAGAGGACTGCCAGATTCTTGTAAAAACGTGAGAGCAAAAATGCCTAACTTTGGAGATCAATATAGTAACACAACTATGTAAAGAACGGAAGTGAAGCATTAAAAATAGGAAGTAATCACTATTCTGTAGGACAAAATTAAGATAAAGAAAATCTTAATTAGAAATTATTATTTACTATAAGAAAATGCATCTGAATGCTATCCTAGAGAATATTTCAGAGCCTGAAGGAATATGTGAAAGCAGTTTTAAGATGATTTGAAAGAATCAAATTTGATTCTTGAAATGTTGAATTTCTTCAAAAAAGAAAAAAATGTAAGGAATGTAATAGAAATGAACAGAATTTATAATAAATACATAGAGAATTATTGTTGCTATTTTATTATCCTTATATCACCCACACAATGGGAGTGCAGGGAAAACTGGAAAATAGTAAGTCAAGCACTTAATATTGACCAACATCTCACACCCTATACAAAGATAAGGACAAAATGCATACATTATTCAGACAGAATTGCTAATGGTATAAGCAAGTTAGAAAAGCAAAGAATAGTTTACCTGTTAGATCTATGAAGAAGAGAAAAAAATGATGACCAAACAGGACATAAAGGACAATATGAAATGCAAAATGGATAACTTTGATTATATTAAATTAAAAACTTTTTGCATAAAAAAGTCAATGCAGCCAAGATTAGAAGGAAAACTGAAAAGTTGGAAAAAATTTTCAGACAATATTTCTGATAAAAATTTTATTTCTAAAATATATTGAGAACTGAATAAAATTTACAAGAATACAATTAATTCTCCAGTTGATAAATAGTCAAAGTATATTAATAGTATTCAGAAATTAAAAAAATTAAAGTTATGTATAATCACATAAAAATTCTCTAAATCACTGTTGATTGGAAAAATGCTAATTAAAACAAGTCTGAGGTCTTCTCAGGATTACAGGATTACAGGAAAAGATTATGATAATGTTGTAGGCAATGTAGGAAAACCAGAGCACTAATGCATTATTGGTAAAGTTGCAAAGTGATTCAACTATTGTGGAGAATAATTTGGAACTACAAACAAAAGGCTATAAAACTGAGCATACCTTTTGATACAGCAGGGTTACAACTGAGTACATATCACAATAGAAAAAAGGACTCATGTGTACAAAAATATCTACAACAGATTTTTTTTATGGTGGCAAATAATTGGAAATTGAAGGGATGTCCATGGATTGGGGATTGACCAAATAAATTGTAGTATATGAATGAAATAAAATGTTATTGTTCTATATGAAATATTGAACAGAATGATTTCAGAAAAACATGGAAAGGGTTACATGCATCAATGCTGAGTGAAGTGTTCAGAACCAGGGAAATATTGCACTCAGTAACTACTACAGTTTAAAACAATCAGCTTTGATAGACTTTGCTCTTCTCAACAGTATAATCATCTAAAACAACTCGAAAAAGATTCACGATAGAAAATGCTATGCACCTCAACTAAAAGAATTAGCATTATGATGCTAGCTAACTCATAGATTTTTTTTCTTTCTCATTATCTTTCCTTTTTTTCCCTCATTCCTCTTTTTGAGATTATCAGGAAAGTGTTACATGAAGGAGGAAGAGGGAGAAAGAGGAAGAGAAGAATGAATAGGAAAAGGAAGTGTTGGAAAAGGAGGAGGAGAATGATGATGACAAAGTGGAGGAGCAAGAGAAGGAAGAGGAAGAAGGGGGAAAATTAGATTAAGAGCAATAAGAACCAGGTCCTATAATGCAAGAATTTAGCCTAGCAATGTACCTAGTAGCATTCTTATTAGGTCATATAAAATATAAAACAAAATAACATTAATTTTCCTAAAATGCTTAAAATCTTTTTACTCAAAAAGGTAGAAAAAAATCTGAAAGTTGTTTCTGAACTTTGCATAAGATTTTTATTATCTTACAATTTTATTAATCTTGATGTATGACTTTATTAGTAATTAGTACAGACAGTATAGCCTACCCACAAATGGGATTTCAAAACCCAAAGTGGGGAAAGTTTTGCACACTGCATAATTTTTGAGACTATTAGGAAAAATACTTCCCCAATAATTGACATGTCACTGCAATGAGAATCTCATTTTTGTTGCATAATGCTTTTTTGTATTAAAAAACAAATCAACCTTCCATTTGTAATATATTTGTTTAGGTTGTTGAAATTCTACCAGTATGTGTCAAAGATAAGTTGTAAATACAATTGTACTGAGTCTAAACTATTACTCCTATTTAAATCAGAAGTTGCTTCATTTATATCCTCATATTAGCTGATCCTTTTCTAATAATGACTTTTGATATGAATAGAGTAGAAAGGCAACTTTAATTTCTAATAAAAAACAACAAATAACAGCAAATTGTAAGTGAGATTGTAAAAAGTGAAATTATTTACATTTTTGTTTTTATGCTAAATTCTGTTTCTAGACATCAATGTACCAATGAATATCCATCATGGACATGTTTATATTAGAAAAGTAAAAATGAATAATAACAGGATATCTTATATTTTGTAGTCAGATTTTTTTCTTTTAAAAATTGAAAATAAAACAACAAAACTACAAGAAGAATATATAATAACTGACATTTTATGTAGTGCCTTATGATTTTGAAAGCATTTTACAATACATTCTGCTTACTTTTATCCTCACAACAATAAAAATGTATATAGTATTGGAAAGTTTTTCCCCAATACCTCTGCAATGGTGTGTTTTGCACCTGTTAAGATTAAGCCAATAGGCATAGTCAGCTTTATTTTAACTGCAAAAAAAGATAATGACACTTTTAGAATAAAACTTTTTCCCTCTGCTGGAAAGCCCTGCCAAGAAATTTCACTTAACGGCTCCTATTAAAAAATATGGATGATACTCTTTATAACTGCTCCTATTCATTCAGTTTTTTTGTTAACTTTTCACCCTGGGCTGCTTTGTTGATTCTCATAAACAAGATTATGAGTTGAGAAGCACTATTCTCTATGTTATGTTTCCAGGAAGCAGAAGATACTGTTGCTATTTATTTTCTAAAAGGACTACAATATTTGTGATGATAGCAGATTTATCTGACTTGTTGTTATGGTTATCAGCCATAAATAAACAGTTTCAAATGCATATCCTATAATCAATTGTTAATGTTGTTTCTGAGTCAACTGCCAATTTTCTTCATGCGATACTCCTCCATTCTATATACCTAATACCAAAGTGGACAGATTGTCTCTGGAAAAAAAAAAAAAATAAGCAAACATGTCTAAATACTCAGTGTGTGTGTAGGTGTGTGTGTGTGTGTGTTTCTGTGTGTGTGTGTGTGTGATTTAAATGTAAAATAAAAAATAGGTTATGTAGGGGGATTAGATATACAGGCTATGCATATGAAAAAAAATTCCATTTATGTTATTATTATTCCTATTTTCTAAAGATACTTATTATATGAAATACACCAAGCTGACATTCCCTGGATAAAGTAATGGATGATTTCATAAAAATCTTAATAAGTATTATTGCTTACAACAGACTTTTCCTAAATCCATAGTGGTCTAACACTCTGAAGAACCATAAACTGTATTTATTTTGTTTTTTGTTTTTCTTTAAATTTCAATATCACATGGGATAGCATAAACATTTAGAAATTATTTCATAGGTACAATTCTAAGGTACAAATTGGAATTTTTGTAATTTTAATAAAATTAACAGTGCAGCTTGATGGTGCAGTGAATTGAGCACCTCCTCTAGAAAAAAATCTGTTCCTGAGTTCAAATCTGACCTGAGACAGTTAATACTTATTAGCTGTGTAACTTTTGACATGTCACTTAACCCTATTGTCTCAGCCAACAAAATAAAATAAAATAAATATACCTATATTATAGATAGAGAAGATGTAATAAAAATAGAACATATCATTGATAGTGGCATTTATGTCTCCTTCACACATTCTTCTGTGGTTTTTATCCAAACTTCATGTAAAACCAAAATCTAAAGCTATTGTGTCTATTTTTTCTCAAACAGTTCTCTCACTTACCATTCTTAGTCTAAATATTGCCCTACTCAGTGTTATAAATGTCAAATAACACTTCTTTTTTGGTTCAATTCTTCTCACACAAAATAGATCAAACTTGAACTATCCCCATAGGAAAATAACTTCACTCCTCTCTTTTATCTCCTTTTCTTAAAAGCTCAGTGCAAAATTTGCATGTATTATAAATCTACTATTTTTTTAAAACTAATCCAAAAGATTACATTAATCTTACTACTGGCTCTCTGGACAGTTTATTCTGTTTACACCACATTCATTTTCTTTGTTCATTCATTTAAAAACATTAACCTTTTTTGTGACTTTTCTAAAAGTGGAAGTAATTCAAAGCCACCACATCATTATAAGGTTAAAAAGGGTATTCTGACTTATTCTTAATTGTAATTATTGTTGTTTCACTTCAGGAATCAATTATTAAGCATTGATATGCAATATACCATTCTTAGTACTGTGCGATTCAGGGGGAAGAAAGAATAAGTAAGAATAATATACTACATCTAAAGTCAGGAAGGCATGAGTTTAAATCCAGGCTCCCAGATGCTAGCTATGTGATTTTTTTTTTTCTTTTTGTTGAGACAATTGAGGTTAAGTGACTTGTCCACGATCACACAGCTAGAGAATATTAAGTGTCTGAGATCAGATTTGAACTCAGGTCCTCCTGACTTCAGGGCTGGTCCTCTATCCACTGTGCCACCTATCTGCCCCTAGCTATGTGATCTTGAGCAAGTCTTTTAACTCTGTTTGCCTCAGTTTTCTCATTTGTAAAATGAATTAAAGGAAAAATGGTAAAATACTCCAGCATATTTGCTTTAAAAACCCAAATCATGTCAGGAAGAGTCAGACACAATGGAAAATAACTGAATAACAACAAATTCATGTGCATCTTCTAGTCTAGTAAAGAAGATATGACATAGATACTGATTTTTTGGAAGAATCATTTATTCAAACCCCTATGACATCTCTGAAGTCATGATTATAGATCAATAACAAGAAAAAGAAAAAGAAAAAAAAGATTTTTATGTATAAAAATATTCATAGCAATTATTTTTGTGGAGGCAAATATTAAAAAAAAAACCCTGAGGGAATGGCCATCATTTGGGAAATGACTAAACAAGTTGTTACATATATGATTGTGATGGATTACTATTGTGCTAAAAGAAATGAATGGATGTTCTCATAAAATATCTGGAAAGACTTAAAATAACTGATGTGAAGTGAAGTGATCTGAGCCAGGAAAATATAGTATACACAGTAACAGATGATCAACTGTGAATGACTTTACCATTCCAAGCAATATAATGATTCCAAGATAATTTCAAAGGACATAATGAAAAATGTTCAACTCCAGAAAAATAATTGATGAAACCTAAAAGTAGAATGAAACATTTATTTTTAAACTTTTTGGGGGTTTCGTCTGTTTTTTCCTGTTGCCTGTATTTGGAAATCTATATTTACATGAGAGCATATGTTTTGATCTATATTGGATTGTTTTTTTTTTCCTTAATGAAGGGAAAAGAAAATGGGGAAAATTTTGGAAATCAAAATTGAAAAAATTGAACACTAAAGATAGTTTTTACACATAAAATATTTTAAAAATCTATTTTATATAATCATGCATTTTAGTTTTAAGGAATAATATTTGTAAAACATGCCTAATTAAAATCAAATAGCCCTAGAAGGGATTACATCTTAAACGTTACCAGTTACAATTTGTATTTCATGTGGAGCATAAAAGAGAAATTCATTTTGACTCTAGAGGGCAGAATTAAAAAAGAATGAGTTGAAATCCAACTATTCAAAAGCTTCAAACAGTATTTTGAAGACAAACAGCTTGAATATAATGCTTCAATTTTAAACATTCATTACCAACAAAATAAAAAAAAATTGTGTTGGGTCTTATAATTTCAAATGACACAGACATTCTTTAGTGAGAGAATCATTTTTGACATTTGTACTAAATCAGTTTTGGACCTTATAGATGAGGTCCTTAGCACTTCTCACACATTTTCTTCTGGAGAAATTATTGTCATGTCTATACCCTATAAATTCAGAGAAAGAGAATCATGAGGATAATATTTTGCTAAGCTTAAAGGAAATATTCTGTAAATGATTGCTAGATATTTTGTGAATTTTTTTTCCATCATCATTGCAGTCTTAATAGGAAAGAAAATACCTCAAACTTTTAGGCAACAAGTATAAATATTTATACAATTCCACGTTACTTTAAGATATAAATAGACTATCAAACATTTGTATGCTGCATTTTCTAACTTTCTTTAATAAGAATTGCTCCAAAGTAGAGAACTTTCTCCTTTCTAACATTTGACGCCTAAATTGATCTGTCAACTCTTTGAAATTATAGTTTGGGACTTCCGGGGTGGAGGCAAGATGACAGAGATCAGACAGGAGTCTCTGTAACCTCCTCTAACCTTCCCTCAAACCAACAACATATGAAGCCTCTAGACTGATTTTGAAGCAAAAAAAAAAAAAATCCACAATATCTGGAGGACAACACATGTCTAGAAGAAGATACTCTGGAAGAACTTTAAAACAGGTCTGTTTTAATTGGGCAGGAGGGTGATCTGCTGAACCCAGAATGCAGAACAAAGAGACCAGGGCAGGGAGCTGCAGCAGGGAGCTGGAACAGCAGTCAAGACAGCAGTGGGAGCACTGTGCTTTTCACACACCTGGGAGTCTTCTGCGAGCCTCTTGGACCAAATTGTCCTGATTGTGGGCAGGTGGTTTGAAGGGTCTGCCTTTTGTAGGGGGTAGATTGTGAACCACTGAACCCCTGATGAGCACTGGACAGCACCCTAGGGCCATCAATCAATCAGTAGAACTGATCAGCACCTGAAATAATTCTATCAGCAGAACTGACCTAGGGTGAATTAAAACAGAACTGCCCAGCAACTGAAATAACTCAATCAGCAGAACTGCCCAACACCTGAAATAACTCAATCAGCAGAACTGCCCCAGAGAAATTAAAGCAGCTGTTCCATCTTTACCTTGAACAGACCTCATACCTTTAAAAAATGAATAAAAAAAAAACAAAAAGAGCTCTCACCACAGGCAACTTTTATTTTTATTTTTTTTTAATATAAAGCTTTTTATTTACAAAACATATGAGTGATTTTTCAACACTGACCTTTGCAAAAACTTTTTTTCCCAAGCATTTCCTCTTCTTCTCCCCACCCCCCCCCCCAGATGACAGGTAATCTAATACATGCTAAATAGGATAAATTATATGACAAATACAATACATGTATACGTATCTATACAGTTATCTTACTGCACAAGAAACATCACATCTAGAAAGAGAAGAAGAAAAAAAAACCTAAGAAGGAAAACAAAATGCATGGAAATATTCATAGAAAGCGTTAAAATGCTGTGTTGTGGTTCACTCTCAGTTCCCACAGGCCTCTCTCTGGATGTATATGACTATCTTCATCACAGAACAACTGGTTTGAATCACATCATTGTTGAAGAGAACCACATCCATCAAAATTGATCATCATATAGTCTTGTTGCTGTGTATAATGTTCTCCTGGTTCTGCTAATTTCACTCAGCCTCAGTTCATGCAAGTCTCTCCAATCCTCTCTGAAATCCTCCTGTTGGTTATTTCTTACAGAACAATAATATTCCATAACATTCATATACCATAATTTATTCAGCCATTCTCCAATTGATGGGCATCTTTTCAATTTCCAGTTTCTTGCCACTACAAAAAGGGCTGCCACAAACATTTTTGCACATGTGGGTCCCTTTCCCACCTTTA
>JAJPUD010027823.1:0-11645 GCA_023553655.1 Myrmecobius fasciatus | reverse complement strand
TTTTTTTGTCCTTTTAATATGAAGGTCTTTTTCCTGTTCACTTGCATGATTTATTATTTATCAGTGGAATTGCGATATGTATCCTTTATTTACCTTGATGTTCATAACAACTACCTTCTAAGATAATTGATGAATTAATTATCCCTTTGTTTTCTGTGTTTGGGTGATCTGGAGTGTTTTCCTGTATTATTTCTTGCATTGTGATGTTTGCTATTTTTTTTAAGTTTTTCATTTTTTAGGAGACTGGTAATGTTAAGTTGCCTCTATTCATCCTGTCTTTCAGATATATTTTGTTTGTTTGGAGGGCATGTTTTTCTTTCTAAAAAGCTTTTTGTTTCTATTCTTTCAGATGATTTTTCATTTTTGTGTTCTTTGCATTTCCAATTAGTTATTCTCTGTTTTGTTTCTTTGATCAGACTTACTAATGTGGATTCAGTTTTCCTCTGTTCTACCAATTATTTTTGCTATGCTGGGCATAATTTCTACTTTCATTATTTCTCTTTTAAACCATTCAGAATGATATTGTTGTGGTTCCATGTTCTCTTGAAAATCCATAGATCTGATTATCTTTCTCATCAGGTATTGATTTATTTTCCTTTGTCTTATTTATTCATATCCAGCTTATCTGGAGTTTGCATTCTCTTTTTCTATCAATGTCTTTTTATTGGTTTATCTGCTTATCTTCAAGATCTTTAACTCAAAGTTTTTTTCCCTTTCTTCTGGGAACTTTGATAATTTTAATTTTACTTTTAAAAAATTTACCCTCCCTAATTCACTCACTTTACAACTCATTGAGCAATTTACATTTCAACATCCTCAGTCTTTGCTTCAATTGTCTTTTAGGAATTTAGAAGTAGCCCTAGCTTGATCTTGGACTTTTCCCCTTAGTCTGAATGGAGTACACAAACTCACATATCTTTACCCAGTGCCCTATGTTCTTTAGTTGTGTGACAGACCTATTGGAGATTAGCGGTATCACACTTTTGACAGGTGGGACAAGCTTATGTTTTGTTTTCTGGAACTTGAGGGAGGAGAAAGTAAAATTTTCTATTAAAAACCCATAGATCATAGATGATATTATTCAGGACTTCCTGAGAATTGTGATTGTAGAGATGGGATTGATGAGTAAATATATTATAGGTTAGAAAATATCCTTTTCTACTATTATTATATTAGATTGTTACCTTATTAGGAGGTTTTAGTGTTATGAATTATAGAGATACCTAAAATTGCACAATTACTATTTTGAAAAGGTTGGAGAAGTCATGACTTTGGGACAATATATTTAATCCTGCATAATTAGTCATATCTCCCTGAAGCCTAAAATTAGGTTAGTTGGGAGGTATTCTGGGGCAAGAGAAAGAATATTAACTGAGTATTTAACAGTCTAGCTGGAGAGAATTCAATAAATATTTGTAATTATAAGACAGTATTACAATACACATACACACACAGAGAAAACCAACAAGCCTCAACTGGAGAGACAACATGCCATAATGAATAGATGACAACCCTTAAAGTCAGTAATACTGGGGTTCAATTGATGCTTATGATATAGAATATCCCTAATAATGGAGAATTACTTAAATTTCCATTGACATAGATAACCTTTTAAGACTTTGAATTACAGCTGACTTGCTAATCTGAAATAATGAAGAGGGCTTCCTTCATGGGAGTTCTATACACTGGTGTAGTCATAGGCCTCAGCTTAAAAAAATCAATAAATAGAATTTAATTAAAGAAAATATAGCAACAAAGAAAAACTGTGATAAAGAAAGTATAGAAAGGGAGGGTTGAGCATGAGTTGTGGTTATTCAGGGAGGGTTTCTCATCTAGAATAGCAGTTTCTTGGAAGATATGTCTGCAAAAACTACAGTGAATTGTTACCAGGATGCAAGAAACTGAAATGTAAGTACCATTAACTTCAACCTTTATTAAAGCTCTAATCAAATGAAATTAGGGAAAATTAAACCTGGCAGGAAATCCATTATTGAATCTGATTTGTATCAATTAATCTTGATTAGTGAGACCTGGAGAGAGTACTTTGGATTCCAAGTACAAGGAGCCTGTGAATGTCTATTAAACAGAATATGAAAATGTTTCCCAGGAAAGGAGACCTGGAAATATGATTAGCAACTAGATTACATAAATGTTGAATTAGTTATTCAGTGGAACACATATATCCAATCACTGGAAAAAAGATATATTGTTTCTACCTACTGCCTTTTAGTTAAGGTTCTGTGTTACCTAATATAGTACCCACTAAAGCATTGACTAGTTTATAGTGGCTCAGTGAATATAAATTGAGCCTTTTATGCAAAATAATAGCTAATTTTTTGTAAAACGTTAGGTTTGCAAAATGCTTTATGTATATTATTTCACATGATCCCCACAACAACCCTGGGAACAAGGTGCTATTACTATCTCCATTTGAAAAACAAGGAGACAGATTCAGAGAGGTTTAGTAATTGCTCATGATAACATAGCCAGTAATAATCTGAGACAAGGTTCAAACTCAGGTTTTCATGACTCTAATTACATATATTTGTGTACCACACAATTGCTTTTCCTAAATGACAGCACTTCTTATTTTAGCTTCTGGGAAACAGGAGCTTCCAGCAATGAGATTCTCTTAGTTTTTCAGTTTAAATTGGGCAAAGATCTAAGATTCCCAAGAAATGTTTGAGGATTTTTTAAAATAGGAATGTCATTTCCTATTTTATACATACACACATGCATATAGATGTGTGTATAGACACATATACAATACATATAGATATACGTACATGCACACACACATATAAAATTTGCTTTTAGATTGTAAACAGGCCCAGGTTTGTAATTAGCTGAATGTTGACTGAATTTGAATTTACCTAGCCAGTAATAGAAGCTGAAACTATCTAACAATGGGTATTACCAAGTATTTAAGATACTTTAATTCAGGATTGATTATGGTTTCCTCAAAATGCTTTGACAGTAGGCCAAAAGTGGTATCTTTCAAAAAATAAATGTTATTATGCCATATCCATTAATGAGATACATCGACAGATGGTATTTATATGTGGCAAATATTCATGTTGCGTCTTGGCAATTGGGAAGAGAAAAGAGATAAGCCATTCTGAAAATTAGAAATTTCCATATTAATTGGTATGTGGAGGAAAGGAATCTCAAGGACTTTTTCCAATCAAAAAACAAGGAAGGAAGTGGCAGGGCATCTGTGCCAAAATGGAGCTAAGTCCACTGAAACTCAATGTCTAAGAGGCAGATGATGCTGCATCTGCTTAATATCTTGTGCTTTAGCAGAATAAAGTAAATACATATTCTCTAAAACCAAATAGTAAATTTATAGATGGAATGTTCTGGCGTTTTAAAAATTGACCACATTGTTTGAAAGGATTAGAAGCCCTGACTGGTTAAATCCTAAATGAAGTAATAAAGCCATCACCTGTCTTTTACATATCTAAATAAAAATGAAATCTTTTTCTTCAAAGAAAAGAATAGTCTCATCAAAGAAAAATTATACATATCACATGGCATTGCATGGAACTAAAAACCTTCAAAGAAGTTTGTGTGAAATTTTCAATAGGCTCAAGTTATAGGGCCAGATTTTTCGAAGAACAACTTCAAAGTAGAAAAATTTTACTTAAAGGTCAAAATGTGGATTGATTTAAGAATAATGACATAATGTGGTATTAACACTTGGCATGTGCAATATAACATCATTATTTATTTAATTTTATGCTTAATATGCATGGAGATAATCACTGTTGCCTTCTGGAAAACAAGGTGTGTGCTATAATTTCAAATAAAATAAAATGAAACAGATTTCCCTAAAGTCAAAGAGTATGTCAGGGAGGTTAAAGAAAAGATTCCAAGCTCTTTTCTTTCAGTGACACAGAAATTCCACAGGGTCACATTGTCTCTCTTAATACTATTTTTTAAATTAAAAGTTAAAGAAAACATTGAATAATTTGCCAAACATTGAGGCCAACAGTGCATTGAAAAAGAGTTGAGATGCTTTCCCCATATCCTTTAAAACAAGAACTTTTCACTTGATCTTTTGTAACTCTATGTAATCTTTTTTGTATTTCTTATTCCTATATTCTCAGATGCTTATAATTGAGAAACAGATTTTATAATAAGCAGATGATAATAAGCATTTAATAAGTGTTTATAATGTGAATAAAAATTCCAGTGAGTTGATAAGCATTCATTAAGCATTTCCTATGTGTGAAGCGCTGAGCTAAGCACTGGAAATAAAAACAAAGGCAAAAAAATCTGTCTGCAAACCAATTTGAAGTCAGATCTTCTTGACTCCAGGCTAAGGTCTCTATCCATTGCACCATTTAGTTGTTGACAAAGTTCATGTTACACTGAAGTTAAAATTAGAATATACTTTTTATATTATATTATATTTATTGTTAATTAAAGAGTTTTATTTGCAAAACACATGCATGAGTAATTTTTCAACACTGACCCTTGCAAAGTCTTCTAAATTATCCTCTCTTTTCCCCCACCTTCCCCTAGATGGCAGGTTGTCCATACATGTTAAATATGTTAAAATATATGTTAAATCCAATATGTTTATACATATTTATGCAGTTATCTTGCTGCACAAGAAAAAATGAATCAAGAAGAAAAAAAATGAGAAAGAAAACAAAATGCAAGCAAACAACAACAGAGAGAGTGAGAATGCTATGTTATGGTCCACACTCAGTTCCCACGGTCTTCTCTCTGGGTCTTAATGGCTCTCCTCATCACTGAACAATTGGAATTGTTTTGAATCATCTCATTGTTGAAGAGAGGCACGTGCATCAGAATTGATCATCATATATTCTTGTTGTTGCTGTGTATAATGATCTGGTTCTGCTCAGTTCACTTGACATCAGTTCATGCAAGTCTCTTCAGGCTTCTCTGAAGCCATCCTTTTGGTCGTTTCTTACAAAAAATAATATTCCAAAACATTCATATATTATAATTTATTCAGCCATTCTCCAATTGATGGGTATTCATTGAATTTCCAATTTTTTTGCCACTACAAAAAGGGCTACCACAAACATTTCTGCACATGTGGATCCTTCCTTTAAGATCTCTTTGGTATATGAGCCCAGTAGAAACACTGCTGGTTCAAAATAACTTTTTGAGCATAATTCCAAATTGCTCTCCAGAATGGCTGGATCCATTTATCATTCTACCAACAATGCATTAGTGTCCCAGTTTTCGAACATATCTTTTAACATTCATCATTACCTTTTCTTGTCATCTTAGCCAATCTGCCAGGTGTGTACTGGTATCTCACAGTTGTCCTAATTTGTATTTCTCTGAACAATAGTGATTTGGAGCACCTTTTCCTATGACTAGAGATAGTTTTAATTTCTTCATTTGAAAATTGTCTATTTTTATCCTTTGACCATTTATTGATTGGAGAATGGCTTGAATTCCTATAAATTTGAGTTAATTCTTTATATAGCCTGATTTCCCAATTTATTGCTTCCCTTCTGATCTTGTCTGAATTAGTTTTGTTTATACAAAAACTTTTTAACTTAATAGAATCAAAATTCTCTATTTTGTGATCAATAATTATCTCTAGTTCTTCTTTGGTCACAAATTCCTTTCTCCAGATCTGAGAGGTAAACTATTTTATGTTCTTCTAATTTGTTTATAATATCATTTTTTATGTCTACACCATAAACCCATTTTGACCTTATCTTGGTACATGATGTTATGTGTGGGTCAATGCCTAGTTTCTGCCACATTAGTTCCCATTTTTCCCAGAAGTTTTTGTCAAATAGAGAATTCTTATCCCCAAAGCTGGGGTCTTTGGGTTTGTCAAACACTAGATTGCTATAGTTATTGCCTATTTTGTTCTTTGAACCTAACCTATTCCACCAATCAACTTCTCTATTTCTTAGACATTAACAAATTGTCTTGATGACCACTGCTTTATAATATAGTTTTAAATCTTAGTTTAGGTAGCGTTGTCATCTTTATTATATTTGCTCAACCTATCCAAGAGCACTTGATATTTTTCCAATTGTTTAGATCTGACTTTATTTGTATGGAAAGCATTTTGTAGTTTTGGTTATATACTTCCTGACTTTCTCTTGGCAGATAGATTCCCAAATATTTAATTCTATCAACAGTTATTTTAAATGAAATTTCTCTTTGTATCTTTTGCTGTTGGATTTTGTTAGTGATGTATAAAAATGCTGATGATTTATGTGGATTTATTTTGTATTCTGCAACTTTGCTAAAGTTGTGAATTATTTCTAATAGTTTTTAGTTGATTCTCTAGGGTTCTCTAAGTATACCATCATATCATCTGCAAAGAGTGATAATTTGGTTTCCTCATTACATACTCTAATTAATTTAAACTCTTTTTCTTCTCTTACTGTCAAAGCTAACATTTCTCATAAAATATTGAATAGTAATGGTATAGTGGGCAACCTTGTTTCACCCCTATCTTACTGGAAATGGTTCCAGTTTATCCCCATTACATATGATGCTAGCTGATGGTTTTCAATAGATGATACTATTCCTATACTTTCTAATGTTTTTAATAGAAAAGGGTGTTGGATTTTATCAAATGCTTTTTCTGAATCTATTGAGATAATCATATGTTTGATTGTTTATATAGTCAACTATGCTAATAGTTTTCTTAATACTGAACCATCCTTGTATTCCTGGTATAAATCCTACTTGGCCATAGTATATTATCCTGGGTCTGATTTTCTGTAATCTCTTTGCTAATATTTTATTTAAGATTTTTTGCATCAATATTCATTAGGGAGATTGGTCTATAATTTTCTTTCTCTGTTTTAGCTCTACTTGGTTTAGGTATCAGTACAATGTCTGTGTCATGAAAGGACTTTGGTAGGAGTCCTTCATTACCTATTTTTTCAAATAGTTTATATAGTGTTGGAGTTAATTGACCTTTAAATGTTTGGTAGAATTCACATGTAAATCCATCTAGTCCTGGGGATTTTTTCTTAGGGAATTGATTAATAGCTTGTTCTATTTCTTTTTCTAAAATGGGACTATTTAAGTAATTTATTTCCTCATCTGTTAATCTGGGCAATCTATATTTTGGTAAGTATTCCTCCATTTCACTTAGGTTATCACATTTATTGACATAGATTTGGGCAAAATTACTCCCAAACATTGCTCTAATTTCCTCTCTTCATTAGTGGAAAAAAATAGAATATAATTGATTAAGTGATCTAAAACACAAAACTAGATTTGAAAGACCTCTATGAATATTTATAAAGTTCATACTGAGGCATTTTGAGTATGTTAACATTTTTCATCATCTATTTCCTTCTTCATATAGAACTAGCCTGACTACTGAGTGATAAAATAATTAAACTGGGTGATAGGGAAAATAGGCATATTTTAAGGATTCTGGGAGCTTAGTGGCAGGAGATGGGGTAGAAAAGAATATAAAGAACATAAAACTGATGAAAACTATGGGAAAAAAACGATGTAAAAAGTGGAAGCTATCCATACAGTTGAGAAGAGCAATACACTCATGGCCTAATCTTTCTCATTTTAAAGATGAAAAAGTAGTCCTGAAGAGGTTTGGTGTTTTGGAAAGCTTATAGAGTTAGTTAACAGAATAAGGCTTAGAACTCATCTCCATTTTCTCAATTTTGTGTCCTTTTCACTCTACAATGATATTCAGGGTCAGACTAAAGTAAAACTTATTCCTTTATATAAAAGGGAATTTTTGAAAGTTTTATTCTAATTTAACTTGTAAATTTATTTTTAGTTTCTTGGAAAGAAACACGTTTAAATTTGATCAATGTTTTCTTTTGCTGTAATATTCCAGTGAATCTGTGGTTTTATGAATATGGGAACCATCTTCAATGGTGCATTTCAAAACCCATTTCTTTCTGCTCAGATCATGGCTCTTGTTCATATCCTTCCCGTTATTGAACATGAGAAATATACCCAACACACCTTTTGAAGTTTCTATTGACATTACTTGGATACTAAAGGGACACTTAGGCTATCAAATAATTATCTAACAAACTTATCTCATGACTTTCATATATTTCCTTGCACATATCTCTTTAATTTCATAATTTAGAATATTTTTGCAAGATAATCTTCAAAAAGAGATTTATGAACAAATATACCTATGGCCCCATCAGTCAATTAAATATTATTTATAAAGCACCTACTATGTGCTGATGGCTGTTTTTTTCTTCTTCTGATGTTTCAGTGACTAAAGAACCAATGAGTAAGTGTTCAGCCTATTGGTTACCAATCTCCAAATTCTTACTCTGAGGTTTTTTAGCAAGGTAGAAATTGTCAGATCTTGATTTGCATTATTTTACCAATGATTTCAAGATATGCAGAACAAATTAGCTTAGTTCTTTAAGAGCCCTATAGATAGAGGAACATAGGATAGTTTACCTCTCAGACCTGTGGAGGAGGAAAGAATTTGTGTCCAAAGAAAAACTGGAAATCGTAAGTAAACACCAGATAAATAATTTTGACTTTATTAAATTAAAAAGGTTTTGTACAAACAAAATTAATGCAGACAAGATTAGGAGGGAAGCAATAAATTGGGAAATCATCTTTACATTTAAGGGTTTTGATAAAGGCCTCATTTCTAAAATATATAGAGAACTGTCTCATATTTATAAGAATTCAAGCCACTCTCCAATCAATAAATGGTCAAAGGACATGAACAGACAATTTTCAGATGATAAAATTAAAACTATTTCTAGTCATATGAAAAGGTGCTCCAAATCACTATTGATCAGAGAAATGCAAATTGAGACAACTCTGAGGTACTACTACACACCTGTCAGATTGGCTAAGATGACAGGAAAAGATAATGATGAATGTTGGAGGGGATGTGGAAAAACTGGGACACTGATACATTGTTGGTGGAACTGTGAACGGATATAACCATTCTGCAGAGCAATTTGGAACTATGCTCAAAAAGTTATCAAACTGTGCATACCCTTTGACCCAGCAATGTTTCTATTGGGCTTATATCCCAAAGAGATCTTAAAGGAAGAAAAGGGCCCCACATGTGTAAGAATGTTTGTGGCAGCCCTTTTTGTAGTGGCAAAAAACTAGAAAGTGAGTAGATACCCATCAATTGGAGGATGGCTGAATAAACTATGGTATATGAAGGTTATGGAATATTATTGTTTTATAAGAAATGACCAGCAAGATGATTTCAGAGAGGCCTGGAGAGACTTGCATGAACTGATGCTGAGTGAAATGAGCAGAACCAGGAGATCATTATACATGGCAACAACAAGACTATATGATTATCAATTCTGATGGACAAGGCTCTTTTCAACAATGAAATGTTTCAAACCAATTCCAATTGTTCAGTGATGAAGAAAGCCATATACACCCAGAGAGAGGGATGTGAATGTGGATCACAACTTAACATTTTCATGCTCTCTATTAATATTTGCTTGCATTATGTTTTCCTTTTCAGATTTTTTTCTTTCTACTTTTCTTGCCCAGCAAGATAACTATAAAAATATGTATACACATATTTGATTTATCAAGTATTTCAACATAATTAGCATGTAGTAGACTTCCTGCCAGCTAGGGAAGGGAAGGGGACTGGGGGGGGAATTTGTAACAGAAAGTTTTGCAAGGGTCAATGTTGAAAAATTACCCATACATATGTTTTGCAAATAAAAAGCTTTAATAAAAAAAGGAGCCCTCTAGAATGTCCATCTGGAGTCATCTGACAGGAATTGATGAGGTCAGATTTGCATTTTTCTCTTTTAAAAAGGAAACGTAGATACAGAAAAAAGAGATGAAAAATTGTAGAAGCTTGAGTCATCAAGTTTCAGGGGAGATAGCTGGAGCAAAGAGACTAAGCACCATTGAAGGAGTGAGAAAGCTGTTGTTCCCTAGATTCCAAATATCAACTAAATACAATCAGATAATTCTAGGAAACTTAGAGTGTATGTACAACCCACTCACTTTATAAATAGAATAATGAAACCTTGCAAGCTTAGAATCAATTTCAGAAATGATAAAAAGGGCTTACAATATTCATAGATGAAGAGTAAAAGATAAACAGTGCCTTGCATATGTAAAGTATCTGGTGAATAGGCATTAATGAAGATATTTGGAGAACTGGAGCTTTTGGATTATGCTCATTAGTTTCAAAACTTAGAATAGGTACTCAATAAATGCTTTAAATTAATTAAATTAATATCTAATCATAATTTCAAATATTGCCTTAATATTATCTTTTCCAATTTATAAGTTAAATAATTTATATGCTATTATCCCCAAATCCAATTAAAATGGAACCAAATGTGTTTAATTATAGTAATAGCATATCCCTGGTTGTCATAATTATTAATATTGAAGCCTAAGCACAGGTCATGAATTATGCTAATTAGGGATCACTATCTGGGAAAGCTACCTAAAAGTTATCTTAGTGCTTTGGAGGAAATAATTTCTATTAAATTAATCTTTCAATCTCAAACCTTATTTAGGGAGAATGTATCATTCATTCATTTAATCAATCATTCAATCAACCAACTAATGAGCTTTTTTTAAGGATCAGGTAGTGTATTAGGTTCTGGAAATATAAAATATAATAGTGAAACATTCTTTGTTTCCAAGGGCATAGACAAATGCATATAAAACAGATACAAGGTAAATAACGGAAAAGGCATTAGTAACTGGCTTTGGGAGCCATCAGAATGGTGGTATTACAGGAGAGACCTTTTAATAATTTTCCATTATATTTTTTCATTATTTGCTCTATATTACTAAATTTGAATGTTTACTTTGACAGTGGATTCCAAGGATGACTGAATTACTTCATTTATTTTTGATTTTTCAATATCACTTAATTTGCTTTTCCTTTCACCTATGATAAATTTATTTTTCTTTTAATAAGAAATGAAAAATTCTAATAAGAATTTCAACCTACATCAATTAATTTACCTTCTTCAAGGGTTGCATGGAAAAAACATTTTATTTTGTATGCAAATACATGAGAAATTCCATAATGATATGGAAAATATCCATTTGACAGCAGATACACTGTGAAGTAGAACATGTTGGGTCTCTTGGTTCAGTTAATTAGTATTACTATTTGACATTGTTTAGATAAGCAAAGGTAGAGGGAATGGAGAAATTTTCTTATATTGTCTCTCCAGAATTGGCTGATAAATTTTTAGTGTGAGCATTTATACCTTGGATCCTGACAAACAATTCAAATCAAAACTCAATTTATTATTGTTTTTTTTTTTTTTTGTCAAGATTTAGGAAAGTGATAGTGAAAATATAGATAATGCAGTTTAAACTTAAAACATTTTTAAAAGGCTAGTTATTAAACATTTATCATCACCTCTGGCATTTAGCCTTTATCACAATTTATACAGAATGGAATAAAGTGATATTCATGGGAGCCAAGATGGCGGAGTGAAAAGGTGACTCTCTGCCTCTCCTCCAATTTTCTCTCAAATCAACAATAAAATAAGCCTCTGAACTGATCTTCAACTCAACGAACTCAGAAATATTTGGACACTGTTTTCTGAAGAACTTCATATCAGGTTAGTCGGACTCGGACAGAGAGATAAATAGACGACTCCTGTGTAGGCTGGAAGTGAGGGTGGGACTCAGCTCAGCTCATCTTGGCA
>JAJPUD010027822.1:1148-14939 GCA_023553655.1 Myrmecobius fasciatus | reverse complement strand
TCTCTCTCTCTCTCTCTCTCTCTCTCTCTCTCTCTCTCTCTCTCTCTTTCCTGTTCCACTAGGGGTCCTTCTCATATCTGGACCTAGACAAACCCAGACCAGGATCAGTTCTGGAGGGGATATTTGTCCCTAAATAGAGGAGTCAGGCTACCCATTTATGTCTATATAATCTATCATCTATTACCTATCTATGTGCCTCACAATCTCATTCTAGACCAGGGGAAAATTACTTAAATTTTGCTTTTCCTTATGCCTAGAGTCTATCCAAAAGGAGAGGGTCTAGAAAGAAATTATCAAGATTCCCGAAGTAACATTGCCAGAATAATATGATCAAACAACATTAATTTATAACTATTATTAAATTTCTTCCTGTGTTTGATACTTAAACATAAGAATATGAAATATTTTTTAGGACTGGAGTTTAGTCATTTTATATTTCATCTTGCCCCTATCCAAATCATTTCTTCTGATTCCACATCTTCTGACAAACCAGGCCAATGAATAGGCTCATTCTACTGCTGTTGATCATCATCCTCAGTGTGGAAATTCCAGCTGCTAGTCAGACCTAATCTGAGGGATTGAGATCAGAGATCAGACCTATCAGAGATCAGACCTTTTGAATTCTTGAAACTGCTTCCAAGGATAGAAAAGCTCATCTCACAATCAATGTGCAGTCATCTATACCCAAGAAAGGTACAAAACAGAAAAGACAACAAGGGGCCCAAGAGTCAGACTGAACTCACCTAATCAAGCCCTTCCTTTAGCTCCATCTGTTCATAGCAGCCATTCTGTCACAGTGAGAGAAAGATAGTCCTTCAGTCACTTCTTGTGAAAAGCTCAGGGGAGGTAATGCTACTTGTCACCCCTTGAATTTAAAGTTAAGAAAATCCTTTGGAAGTTATTTTTTCTTTTTGAAATAATGTACCATCCTGCCTTTCACCTATGGCAGCTACTGGGTAGAGGGAGAACTTCTGTACCACTTAGGGCTTGGGGGCATAACACAAAAATACCAAGTCTTTTTATTATTGAGTTGTATAGTTTTCCAGAAATGTCCAGTGTACACATAGTTGGTACCCATGGTCTTTGTTTTAGTCAGGGCAGATATGGGGAAGAAGGCAGAGATATTCTTGTCTAGCCTCCATTACATAGACAACAAATAATACTCATGGAGGTGACTCTCACAGACACTAACCCCAGAGCCTGACATCATTTACTGAGTAAACAAAGAGGAAAAAATAATGACTATTTTTTTGGAAGTGGAAGTTAACAGTCTCTAGAAACATTCAGAATAACACAGTTCACCCAGATGGCTTGAGTATTTTTGGGAAAAAGAGACTGAATCAATTGTTCCATGTTTATTGTTCTTCATAGATGAACACAACAAATTTGCTCACCTCACATGTTTAGAAGTCAGTGGTTATATTTGTATTTCCAGATTTGAAAATTAAATCTAGAAAATAAGCCATAATACTCTTTGTTTTTCCACATCCTCTCCTGAGAACAAGATGTACCAAACACATTGAAAGCTCCCTAATCTCCAAAGGAGGAAGAACAGTGGTTTCTGTCCTATAACATTTGAACAGCTAGCTCAGGAAACCCCTTTAAGAGCCATCACAAAATTTATTTTGTGTTTAGCCCAACAGTTTTTAATAGGAAGAACTGAGAAAAAGTTTTCTAGTGTTATGCCAGTGTCTTCAGAATTTGTTTTGGCATTAGGTATGCCATTGTCTGCCTAGAAACATTGAATAGCAGGACTATAGATTGAGACTAGGAAGGGATTTCAGGAGCTGTGTTGTCCAAATTTTTTGTTTCATATAGAGAAAACAACTCCAAGGAGGTTTACAGATTTTCAATAGTTCCCTTCATCTGGAAATTGTCTATTGTAGTTATTGTCCTCATTATTATTATTTTATAAAGTATAACATAATAAAAGTTGATTCAGAACAAGGTAGTGTGGTATAATGGAAAGAGTACTGAATCTGGAGTCAGAGTTTCACCTCTGCCACTTCCTACTGTGATATGTGATCTTGGGCAAGGCACTGACTTCTCTCAGTCTCAGCTTTCTTCTATAAAATAAAGAGACTAAATTACAGTAGCATGTGAATTATTTGGGATCAGATATGATTTCGTTATTCAGGCATTTGTTCAGCACTTACTCTATGTTAGAGACTGTGATAAAGGGTGGTAGTAAAATTACAAACAGAAAGACTGCTCTTGCCCTCAAGGAGCTTATATTTTAAAGGTGAAGACATATAAGGGAGCTGAAAAAGGAGGAGAATGAAAAAAGTAACTAGTGAGGAGGTATGGTAAAGAAAATTCCGTGGAGATAAGCTGGCAATATAGCTTTGAAAGGAATTAAGTCATGATTAGCTTGAACTTATTTCTTAAATGAAAAAATATGGGTAGAATCAACCAATCAGAACATAAAGGCTCATGGACTTAGGGTACTTTCAAGGTAAGAAGTCCAAAAATGAAGTGAGTTTCTGGGAAAAAAGAGATTTCTATGGCATGGAAGTCCTTTGGAGATCAGTCTTCAATGAAGCCTGAAAAAGAGTGAAATGTTATAATTTTGTGCTACTAATGGTTGTGTGTGTATGCACCTACTGATATCACTTAAGTCAAAATCTCTCACTTTGACTTGATGAAACCAGATTGATCTAGTTTCCTCATCTTTAGTTAATTATCTGCTAGCTATTGGATTTTATATTATATACACATATTTCGTTTTCCTCTTTGTTGTGTTTTTAATTCTGTGGTTTTTAAAAATGAATTTTACTCCAAGGAAACATGTTTCCTTGTAGTTCTTAGAGAGCTACATATTTAGAAATATTGGAGTAGCTGTTGTAGAGAAGTAAAACATTTAAAAAATCATCAAGCTACAATGAAACAAGATCAGCCCTTTGAAACACAAAGCAATATGCCATGGGGCGGGGGGAGGAGGAGAATTAAGCCAATAATAATTAGACAATCTGATGAATTTGTAAATAAGCAAAGATATTGAGAGGGTTTGTGTGGAGAAGTCATTAGTGATTTCTCTTGGTTGTTTGACTGCTTGATGGTTGTTCATTCTTGAAGAGGACCAAATTGACACTATTATGGCAAACATTGGCATTTAAAGACTATGTTTGTAAGAAGAAGAGACAGACAGAATGTGAGAGTGACCAAAGCAATATGTGGAGCAGGGTGCTGGACTGATCATAGATTTATTTTCTCCAAGCTGAATATTCTCATTTAACAAAAGTGGTGGCCTCAAGGCAAAAAAAAAAAAAAAAACCTACAACAACAACAACAACAAAAAACAACTAGGAGAAGAATTAATGTCAACAGATTAGAATGCTTCTCTGAGAGTTTGTTGCCTACTTGAAGGGTAAATTGAGCCAACACATAGTTGGCAAAAATGGATCAAAAAAGGAGTGGGTAGCTTTCAGAGATTTAGTGGATAGCACTACATTTGCTCATTTGGTTCAGAACAGTCACAAACATCAAGACTGGTTTAATGAAAATAATGGGGAAATTCAGAAGCTGCTAAATGAAAAAATGAAATGCTAAATGAAAAGCTGCTAAAAAAAATGAATGCCACAGAGTGTACCAGCAGGATAGTTCATCTATCTCTAAGAAGGTAGCATTCATATTTCTCAAAATAAAACAATCAAAACTTAGAGAGATGCAAGATTCTTAAGTAAAAAAGCAGATGAAATACAGTTTTATGCTGATAGCAACAGTCCAAAGTTTTTTTATGATGCATTGGAGACTAGCTATGGGCTAACGATCCATGGTGTATCTCAATTACACAATGCTGATGATACCACACTGATTAGTGATAAGGAGTAATTTCTTTAGAGTCTATATGACTATTACAAGCTTCTTCAAGTTGGAAGAACATTGAGAAGACCTATTCAAAATTTCAACTGTTTATCATTGCTATGAAGAGAAAAAAATGTCAGTGACAAGAGAACTTTTGAGCAATGAAAATTAGAAAAAGGTAATTTTTTTTGAAAAAAAAGTATTCTAACTGATAAAACTTATTTTCCTTCTAGTTATAAGTAGATCATAATTGTTGTTAGAAAAAGTCCAGGAAGGCCTTTAAGATATAGGCATTTTCATCCAGTCAAAAATATTTTAGATATTTTTTACTTCTAAAGAGCTTAAAATCTTACTTGCTTAGCATCACACAGCTAGTATTTGAGGATAGATTTAAATAAAGATTTTTTGACTCTAGAACTGATTCTTTATTCTTTGTATCATCAAGCTACCCCCTAAAACACTACATAAAAACTATTATTATTTTATTATGTTTGGATTTGGAAAAATGGACTGTCAATCACATCCCATGTGATGTATAACTTCATGATTAATTGAAAAATACCATGAATTTAATACTAAATCACGTGAAAATAAGTAATTGTTACAAAACGACCAATTGCGTATCATATTTTTAAAGATATAAAGATTTATAACACTTATTTTATGCTAATATATTTATTTCCCTGTGTCACTACTGATTTGCCTCTAGTGTAAATGATGTCTATACTCCAGTTTCAGCCATAAATGTGTGATCCCATTTAGAGTCCTGCACTGGACTGTGGAAGATAATTAAGAGGTCATTGACTATATAATTGGAAGATACTTTGTGATCTTCTAGACCAATACCATCATTTCACAAATAAGGAAACCAAAGCATTGAGTGGTAGGATGAATTGCTCAGGGTCACAGTGTTAATCTATATATGAGGCAGGATTTGGAACCAGATTTTCCTGACTCTAAATCATGAACTGATTTTAAAGCCAGAATTTGACAGAAATTGGTTGTGTTACCTTATTGCTTGATGCTCTGGCAATTAAGACTCCAAATTGCAAAGGAGGTACCAACCTATATTAGTAGTAGAAGTTTCCTTACCTGAGAGTTCCCTCTATGTATAATACCACAAGTCCAGTCCTATGAAAGAATTAACCATTAAAAATTTTTTTTTACTGTTATAGGATAAGAAAAGACCACAGTAGGATGGGACTTCAGAGGTTATCTAGTTATACTAGTATTAGAACATGCCAGAACAATCCTCTGTAGAGCATCTCTATACTCCCCACCCCCAAACTTCTACTCCTTTTCTCCTTTTCTACTTCTGTTCTCTCAGACTAAAAAAACAAGAATAATCCCTGGAACTAGTTACAATATTTGAGAGCAGACTGAAGGCTCCTATTTTTCACAGATTACCTAACCCATAGTTGCCTCACCCAATTATCTCTTGGCATGTATTTGAAGCCATTCTGGGTGCCTTCCAGTGGATACATGCCAGATTATCAAAGTCCTTTGTAAACTCTCTTTCTCAGAACTGAACCTAGTATACTCAATATGGATTAGTCAGGGTTTTTACTTTCTGTGACCTGTTCTTTTGAAAGGTCATTTCAAGTCTAGCATAATTCTGAACATAAAGGAATCAATACCCTAGCCTGCCTTTCCTAATAAAATTATGTTCAGAAGTGAAATCAGGAATTGATGTTGATGACATTTACCAAATGAAGTGGGAGAGTCCCTTTCAGTTTTCTGGTTTATAATTTTAAACCCCCACATTGTTCTAAGAATTGGAAACATTCCTCCACTTTTAAAAAGTTACTCTTATATGTTCAATATCTCCTGGGGCTAATTTGAGAATCCATGTGCTAATATTGCTAAAGCCCTAGAATCAAGACTTGCAAGTAATAAACCTATACTATTTACTGGTCTATATTGATATCCACTGCATGGAGAGCAGTAAGGTCATTTTAGAGTCGATCTATTTATTTTGTGATTAATAAAGAATACTGGAATTCTTCCTGAATGTTTAATTTGTTGTTTCTGAATTTAGATTTGTTGTCATTTAGGAGTTTCAATCATGTCTAACTCTTCAAGATCTCATTTGTGATTTTCTTGGAAAAAAACGCTGTAGTGATTTATATTTTCTTCTCCAGCTCATTTTACAGATGAGGAATCTGAGCAAACACAGCTAAATTATTTACCCAGGATCTCACAGCTGATATCTGAAGCTGGATTTGAATTCATGTAGATGAGTACTCCTCACTCCAGGCTGAGCACTCTAACTACCTAGCCTGCTGAATTTAAATAGGAACGATTTAAAAACAAACAAGCAAACAAACAAAAAACCACCTCATTATTTTATTCTTTTCATTAATTAACTGATGTTTATGGAGTGTCTGATGTAAGGTAGCAAGGGAAATAATGACTATTAGGGGCAGGATTTTGACTAGGCAGGTGCCTGATGAGATAAGACTTGCACATAATTCCCAAATGATGGAAAGGAAAGATAATGTGAGTGCAATTCCACAATCTAGGTTTTCTGAGAGAAAGAAGTTACCTTTCGAAATCTGGTTATCTGTAACTATGACTGTGACTGCCATGTGCTCTTATTTAGTTGTGTAACTATGTGTGTGTATGTGTATCTGCAGTCTCCAGATGTGTTATAATCTTTACTCTATTTTTTGATATGTTAAGAATTTATAAGATTTATATATTCTTTATAAAATATGCAAGTGCATAAATCATCTAGGTGCATCAAGACTGCATTCACATTTTTATAACTTTAGTTTGCTTGGCAGATTTAGAGCAGGAAAGAACTGTAAAAAAAATTTGTTTTGTTTTTCCTTTGAAAATATTCTGGTGTTTCCCTCTGCACCTCCAACTAGACAACCTACTGCTTAATGAGTTATATATCACATATAATTTTGATTATGGATGTTCTGTCTCATGTACAAAATTGCTTTGCTTTGACAGGAAATGTCTCCAAAACATGCCACAGGATAGGCTGAATCTTGAATAAATTGCTTTATCTTTCTTTATTCCCTCAATACCCACAGAGTAAGAAAGCCCTCAAGAAAAACAAGAAAATTACAGAGTATTTTGAGGTTGACATTCCATTTATATGAAAGGAGTGTGAAGGGGGAAGAATTTAGGTCTTTTAGTTCATTTCTAAAAACCATAGCAACTGAAAAATTCAGATTTTCCATAGGAATATTTCATGTTAAATTTAATTTAGAATATTATTTCTTTTTTTATTAAAGCTTTTTATTTGTATAACATAGGTATGGGTAGTTCCCCAGCATTGATCTTTACAAAGCTTTCCATTACAAATTTTACCCCCACTCCCCTCCCCTCCCCTAGATGGCAGGAAGTCCACTACATGTTAATAATGTTGAAATACTTAACAAGTTGTGCAAGAAAAATCCTATCTACAAGAAAAAAAAAAAGAAAATCAGAGAAAGGAAACACAATGCAAGCAAACCTCAATAGAGAGCATGAAAATGTTATGTTGTGGTCCATATTTCATATTCCTCTCTCTGGGTGTACATGGTCTTCTTCAGTGAACAATTGGAACTGGTTTGAGACAATTCTTTGTTGCAGAGAGCCATGTCCATCAGAACTGATCATCCTGTTATATTGTTGTTGCTGTATGTAATGATCTCCTGGTTCTGCTCGTTTCACTCAGCATCAGTTCATGCAAGTCTCTCCAGGCCTCTCTGAAATCGTCCTGCTGGTCGTATCTTACAGAACAATAATATTCCATAACATTCATATACCAGAATATTATTTCTTTTAAAATATATATATGTATATATTGTTTTTTCCACAATTACATGAAAAAACAATAAGGTTTATTTTTTAAAGTCTTGAGTTCAAGATGAAGAAGCAGCATGGCATAGAGGACACTGTTAGAGATGGCATTAGGAAAACCTGTATTCACCTCTTATCTTCTAGTTAAGCAATCATCAGCAGGTTACATAATCACTCTGTGCCTCAGGCAATTTTCTAGAACTATATTAATTTATTAATACTAAATTGGGATGCAAAGAAAGGCAAAAGACAATCTCTGCTTTAAAGGAGCTCACTGTCCAATGCAGGCAGCTACTTACTCTCAGGCAAAGACATTTTATATTTAAGTATTTCTAAATGCAGTTATTTTGTAGACTTCTTATACTGAAATCTTGAAGGTCCTGACTTGGGACCTTCAAGATAGCATTGTAATGTGAACCCTTTAGTATTTTAGTAACTAGATCTCTTAGGTTAGAGTCCAGGACAAATTTAATTTTTATTGACTCCTATCTATACAGCATTGACATACATACCATGAAAAGCTTTGCAAATCTTAAAGAGACTATATAAATGCTAATTATAAGAATGACAATGTGTTTTCTTTTAAGAATTTTCATCATTCTGCTCAAAATTCACTTGGGATGAATCAAAATGAAAATAAGTGACTCCTTTATACATACAAAGGGAATGCCCCAATCTTTTTTGGCTTAACAATATTCTTCTAAGCAATCTCCAACTGAGTTATAATCTTTATCCCTTTTTCATATAATCTTTATCCCTTTTTTCATATGTGAAGAATTTATAAGATTTATATAAGGGCATTGTATATAAAATATGCAAGTGTTCAGAGCATCTAGGTACACAAAGACTGAACTAACATTTTTATAACTTTAGTTTACATGGCAGATTTAGAGCTGGAAAGAACTTTTGAGGTCATTTAGTCCAATGGCCTTATTTTATATTCCTGGTAATCTCTGGCCTAAACCCCATGCTCTAGGCTAACATGAACTAGATTCATTCTGGGGGAACAATCTCCCTTTTCCACAAATCATGTTTCTTTGTCTCACTTCTTTCTCCTTCTCCCTCCCTCCATTTCCCAGTTCCTTCTGGGAAATCTCAGAAAAGTTCAAGTCTAGGAATACACTGATGTATTCTAAGCACTGAGCATATGTATCAAGTATTTTTCATTTCTCAGAAAATCCATAGGCAACATGGAAGACTGATAGCAGCATACAAACAGTTGATTTCCTTTCTCTTTCTAATTTAAGTCATATCTTTTCACTAAGGATTATACTACCACCCTATGCTTTAAATTCTTCTTGAAATGGAAACACTTCTAGAAATAATGGAAAAGTAACCTCCTGACATATCAGTGAGTCCTACTTTCAAACCAGAGATCCCCACATATCATGTAGCCTTGTATAAAGCTTTACAGGTAATCTAGATTTATGGTACTATGCTAAGGATTTATTCTTTACTAAAAGGAAACTTATCTTGGGTTTAGTAGAGAGGCAGCTCCCTTCCTATTGGAATGATATTATTTGAACAAGTCATGCTTTTTGAATAAGTCATGCTATTATCAGAAGACAAAATTCAGATTTTTACTTCATGATGTTATGGCACCAGTCTTTTGCTACTCTTCCGGTTTTGAGGAATTACATGTACCATTTTCTTCTTCTCAAGAAGCCAACTCTGTCCAAGGACTGCCCTTCTTCTCATTTCTAACCTTCTTCCAGCAGAAGGCTAATTTCATGAAATTTGGATACAGGAACTCTTGTTGCTCTACTACTACCTTCAACTGTTGTCAGTTCTAAAGTTAAAGGGATGGTGGTAGTCAGTGGATCCTCTGGGAAACCAAAGTCACTTCTCAGGTCTCTAAAATTTATGTATCTCTCTGAAAATATAGAAAGAAATAACTAGCTCTTTAAGGAAGATAACCTTTCATGACCCTAGCATAAAATGGTAGCTCTGATCCCCAACGCTTTGAATCAAAGAAGTAAGCTCAAAGACCAATGTACCAGAAATGGGCACCTGTTCTTTCATTGCCCAAGTTCACACTTCCATAGAAAGATGCAATCAAATTGCCAGACAAATTGCTCACTTCTCCATAACCTCATCTAACAGATCAGGGTATTCCTCTGATCATTTCCCTACATAAAGTGAATAATTCAAAGTGAAGAATTTGAACCTAGATGCTATCTGTGGCTTTAAAGCTAGTTTTCTTCACCTTTTCAGTACACTGCAATTCAGAAAAATCTCCTATAGACTTTTTACTGTTTATAAGAAGATGGAAGTAACACTTTTATAAGAATTTAGATATTCCTTTTTAAAGGTTAACTTCCTCACCAGGAGAAAAGGTGAATCATAGGGTGGAAAAAACAGAAAGGGGAAATGAAATTCAAAATAGTAAATTTGATTACTCAAATATAACTTATAAAACAAAACCCTGTATGGGTTTTGAAACATTATTAAAGATCAGTTTTCTTTTAGCAAGGAAGAATTTATTCAAGAAAGATTTATCCTATTATGTGCAAGACATTGTTGAAGGGAATAAATAGAGACCTTATCCTGAGGGAAATTAGAATTTCTTAAGGCAATAAGAAAATCATAAACAGATATAACAGTAAATTGGGTGTGATAAATAGATTAATATATGGGATAAACATTTACTTAGAGCCTGTAATATACCAGGAATAGTGCTAAGTGCTTTAAAAATGTTATCTTATTTGATTATTACACAAGTAGCTGTTGGGATTCTGAAAGGATTCTTTTTTGCTGAGGCAATTGAGGTTAAGTGACTTGCCCAGGGTCACACAGCTAGGGAATGTTAAATGTCTGAGACCAGATTTTGAACCCAGGTCCTTCTCACTTCAGGGCTGGTGCTCTATCCACTGTGCCACCTAGCTGCCCCAGGGATTCTGAAAGGATTCTGAGATATAAGGGCAAAAATTCATGAAATTTTCAAGAGTCTTTGATGATTAAAACAGAAAATGAAACACCAAAAATAGGAATTGTTGAAACAGTGATTGCGCAGGAAATTAGCCTGTTTAGACAAAGTTCCATATTAAAAAAACCCTTTATTTAGTATGTTTTACTTTTCTTTATTTTCTCTTATTACTTTTTTTGGGGGGGAGAAAATGAATATTTGAAAGTAAATACAGAAAACATTCAAACTTTGTTTTGTTGCTATTCAGTTGTATCAGTTGTGTATGACTTTTTATGACCTCATTTTGGGGTTTTCTCAGCAAAAATATTGAAGTGATTTGCCATTTCCTTCTCCAGCTCATTTTAATACAGATGGCTTATCAGGAGTCTAACACTGATAGTGAAAAACTGTATAGAAGTATTAATAGGATTGGAATAAAATGGAATTATAATTAGGAATTTTTGTATCTTGGACAAGAACTGCAAATTGAGTTTGGGGCAAGAGTCATGAAAGGCATTCTCAGACTGGGAAGGCAGGGTGGACATCACCACTGGGTAGACCTTAGATACAATGAGAGGGCTAATGGAATGGCAGAGGAGATAGTTTTCTATTTAAAATAACTATTTTTGAAAATTTAGGGTAGAGGCAAACTATTTCTTTACATTGAACTTAAGAAGTCTGGGGATGTGAAAGTGTTGTCTCTTCCTTGTGGGATAGATAATGGGGTAGGGGTAGAATAGTAACCCTTGTAAGATGTAAGTAAACACTTTTGAGGAGGAGACTAAAAGAGAGAAGTCATATCCCTCTGCAACCAAACCAAATAAAAATCATATTAAGGTTGTTTAGGACCTTGGGGATCATTCTATCCAATTCCTTGATTTTATAGAGTAAAATATGGAGACTATATAGAAAAATGGTTTGCCTAAAGACACAGAGGAAGGTTCATTTGTTCATCTTTTATTAAAATTGAGAGTGAACTGAGATATGGTCAAATAGACCCCAAATCCCAAAGACTCACAGAGCTTAATAGAACCTCAAGGACAACTTAAAGCCTTCAGATTCAAAGGAGAAAATTGAAATGCAGAGTTCATATCTGAGTTGGGACTACAACCAAATTCTTCCCACTTCTGGATTAGTGCTTTTTCAGCAAGTATGTAGGGAACTGCCCCAAGTCAGCATTTTTTTTTTTTTTTATTATGACTCAGGTCAAGCATCTAGGCAGGAGATGCATCCTTCTGCTCCTTTCAGGTACACTGTGGCCCAACAGCTGTTTGTCGTTCTCTCTTGCTGGGAAAGTTTAAATATTGTGGAAAAGTAAAGTTTTGAGAGAAAGAAAAACTCATTTTTACTTAGGCCATGGAAGTGACAGAAGCTTTGTTAGCCAGGCTTATCTCTCCAGGAAGGGATAAGTTGATCTATGCCACCTGGTATGGCTTATCCCCAGCATCTGGGGAGGGAGAATTCCTGGATTTCAGGACAGGCAGAATTCTGGAGGGGCCTGAATACTCTTTTTCTTCTTTCAACTTAAATATGGTCCCCCTCCTGTATTTTCTTTCCTTTCTTTCTTTCTTTTTTTGTTATGTTTATTTTTAAATTTAATTTAATTTTTTTATTAAAAGCTTTTTATTTACAAAACATATGAGTGATTTTTCTATATTGACCTTTGCAAAAACCTTTTTTTCCCAAGCTTTTCCCCTCCTTCCCCCGCCCCCCACCCCTAGATGACAGGTAATCTAATACATGCTAAATATGGTAAATTATATGACAAATCCAATATATGTAGACATATCTATATAGTTATCTTACTGCACAAGAAACATCAGATCTAGAAAGGGAAGAAAAAAAAACAGCCTAAGAAGGAAAACAAAATGCATGGAAATATTGACAGAAAGTGTTAAAATGCTGTGTTGTGGTCCACACTCAGTTTCCACAGGCCTCTCTCTGTATGTATATGACTATCTTCATCACTGAACAATAGGAACTGGTTTGAATCACATCATTGTTGAAGAGAACTATGTCCATCAGAATTGATCATCATGTAGTCTTGTTGCTGTGTATAATGTTCTCCTGGTTCTGCTGATTTCACTCAGCATCAGTTCATGCAAGTCTCTCCAGGCCTCTCTGAAATCATCCTGCTGGTCGTTTCTTACAGAACAATAATATTCCATAACATTCATATACCATAATTTATTCAGCCACTCTCCAATTGATGGGCATCCATTCAGTTTCCAGTTTCTAGCCACTACAAAAAGGGCTGCCACAAACATTCTTGCACATGTGGGTCCCTTTCCCTCCTCTAAGATCTTTTTCGGATATAGGCCCAGTAGAAACACTGCTGGGTCAAATGGTATGCACAGTTTGACAACTTTTTGAGCATAGCTCCAAATTGCTCTCCAGAATGGTTGGATCTGTTCACAGTTCCACCAACAATGTATCAGTGTCCCAGTTTTCCCACATCTCCTCCAACAGTTATCATTATAATTTCCTGTCATTTTAGCCAATCTGACAGGTGTGTAGTGGTACCTCAGAGTTGTCTTAATTTGCATTTCTCTGATCAATAGTGATTTAGAGCACCTTTTCTATGACTACAAATAGTTTTAATTTCATCCTCTGAAAATTGTCTGTTCATATCTTTTGACCATTTATCAATTGGAGAATGGCTTGAATTCTTATATATTTGAGTCAATTCTCTATATATTTTAGAAATGAGGCCTTTATCAGAACCTTTGAATGTAAAGATATTTTCTCAGTTTACTGCTACTCTTCTAATCTTGTCTGCATTCATTTTGTTTGTATAAAAACTTTTTAACTTGATGTAGTCAAACTTATCTATTTTGTGATTAATGATGACCTCTAGTTCTTCTTTGGTCACAAATTCCTTCCCCCTCCACAGGTCTGAGAGGTAAACCATCCTACATTGTTCTAATTTGTTTATAATATCATTCTTTATGCCTAGAACGTGAATCCATTTAGATCTTATATTGGTATATGGTGTTAGGTGTGGGTCAATGCCTAATTTCTTCCATACTAGTTTCCAATTATCCCAGCAGTTTTTGAAATAGTGAGTTTTTATCCCCAAAACTGGGGTCTTTGGGTTTATCAAACACTAGATTGTTAAGGTTATTGCCTAGATTGTCCTGATAACCTATCCTGTGCCACTGATCCACGACTCTATTTCTTAGCCAGTACCAAATGGTTTTGGTGACCACTGCTTTATAATATAGTTTTAGATCTGGTACAGCTAGGCCACCCTCATTTGCATTTTTTTTTTCATTAATTCCCTT
>JAJPUD010027820.1:0-15217 GCA_023553655.1 Myrmecobius fasciatus | reverse complement strand
CCTTTTTTTTCATTAATCCCCTTGAAATTCTTGACCTTTTGTTTTTCCAAATGAACTTTGCTACTATTTTTTCTAGATCTGTAAGATAATTTCTTGGGAGTTTGATTGGTATGGCACTAAATAAGTAAATTAGTTTGGGTAGTATTGTCATTTTTATTATATTCGCTTGTCCTACCCATGAGCATTTTAAGTTTTTCCAATTGACTAGGTCTGAGTTGATTTGTGTGGAAAGTGTTTTGTAATTTAGTTCATATAGTTCCTGACTATCCCTTGGCAGATAAATTCCCAAATATTTTATACTATCAACAGTTATTTTGAATGGAATTTCTTTTTGTATCTCTTGCTGCTGAACTTTATTGGTAATATATAAAAATGCTGATGATTTATGTGGATTTATTTTGTATCCTGCAACTTTGCTAAAGTTGTGAATTGTTTCTAGTAGTTTTTTAGTTGAGTCTTTAGGGTTCTCTAAGTATATCATCATGTCATCTGCCAAGAGTGATAATTTGGTTTCTTCACTACCTACTCTGATTCCTTTTATCTCTTTTTCTTCTCTTATTGCTGAAGCTAACATTTCTAATACAATATTAAATAGTAATGGTGACAGTGGGCAGCCTTGTTTCACTCCTGATCTTATTGGGAATGGTTCTAGTTTGACTCCATTACATATGATGCTTGCTGAAGGTTTTAAGTAGATACTACTAATCATTTTAAGGAAAAGCCCATTTATTCCTATACTCTCCAGTGTTTTTAATAGGAATGGGTGTTGGATTTTATCAAAGGCTTTTTCTGCATCTATGGAGATAATCATATGGTTTTTATTAATTTGGTTATTAATACTGTAAACCATTTTTGATCTGCATCCTGGTCTTATCTTTCTACTCAAAAGCTTTCAGTCAGTGGCTTCCCATTGCTTACTTATCAAAATTCAAATGTCTATCTGAATTTAAAGCTTTCTAAAATTGAATAGCCTTCCCATTCTTCAATTTCAAGACTTATCTCATTTTTCTTCCCTGCATGTGATCAATTGTCCACTTACCCTAGACTGCTCTCTACCTCCCAAACACATTTTGAGATTTTTCTTGGAGAAATCACTATGTTTTCTATAACCCCTTTTTGCTTATTTAATTCCATATAATTCACTGGTTGAAACCAAGAAGCAAACCATAGAAAATGCTTGCTGTAGAATCAAAAAATATCACCATGTAAACTAAGTTGACAGATACCCTTCCAATTTTCTTTGGTATTAGATGGCACACATTATATGTAAGAGAAAGAAAAAAAAAGCAACAGCAGAAAGATGGAATTACATTTAGACTGATAACATGCCCTCTATTTATTACAAATATATCACATAAAATGATATGATGATCTCAGTACTTTACTGTAGAGAGGCACCTAGGTGTCTTCGGAATATAGTGCTTACTCTGGAGTCAGGAAAACCTGAATTCAAATCCTTTAGGACACTTACTAGTGACCATGGCAAGTCACTTAAACTCTTTTTGTTTTAATCCATTGGAGCAAAAAATTGGAAACCCCTCTACTATCCTTGCCAAGAAAACAGTATAGACATCATAGTCCATGGCTTCATGAAGTATCAGATGTAGCTGAATCATAGTTATTTCATTTTAGAGGTCTTGGGTACACAGATTCTGTCTTATAAATCTTCTCCTTATATTTCCCATTCAACATCTAATATACCATAATAGTCACTTTTTTAATGGTCTCTTTCTTTTGAATTAAACTAAACTATATTTCTGGGTTTACAAAACAACTGAATAATTAATAGGAACCAATGTCATCACATTATATTAATATTTTGGTATATATCAATATGTATAAGTGTATCTTTATATAGGTGTAGTACATGTATAATGTGTATTTAGGATTTTTCTCATGTAGTGAACTTCAGCTAAGAAAAACCTCTCAACAGATGAAACTCCACCAACACAAACAACTCCATTGTCTAAGTGTAGATTATACAATTCCCTGGTATAGTCTGAGCATAAGTGAGTGACCTGTTCGTGGTCACAGCAAGGAAGCGATTTAAATATATGTATGTGCACACACATATAGTTATATATTGTTATGTATATGTATATATGTGTGTACATATGTGTACATTATGTGTGTGTGTATATCTGGCTCCAAGGCCAGTTCTGTATTCATCACATTATGGTGCCTCTACATATGACAATTCTAATTTCTACATTACATGGAAGTGAAATAAAATGTTTTTGTTCACTTATCCTGAATTGGCCTATTTTGCCTCCTCACCAGACTGTAAAAGCCTTGACTGCAGGAAAAGGATCTAATTGAGACTATAAAACTCCATTGTAACTACTGCAATGCTATGAAGCTTTTGGAATGTTTATTGTTGTTGATAATGTTGGAGATAAATAAAACTAATGATAATTAGAAACATGACTATGTAGTAATAATATAAAAAGGGATCTGTCTAATATCAAGTCAGGTTTTTTCACTTATTTCTTAGTTGTAAATTATGTGTTTTCAAGTTGTACTCACTCATGGGAGTCACTCCATAGTAACTTAAGTTACTATTTCTGCATGCCACAAAGTATGCCAGTTAATTAAAGCCGTAAGAGGAGCTAAGGTAGACAGGCTGTTTCTTATTTGAATACATAGACTTGCTTACATGCTATATGAATTGGCATATAATCAAGGAAAATAATATTCCTATATTTAGATTTAGAGCTTTATACAAACATGCTATGTGTGTTTAAAGATTGAAATTTGTCTTAATAATTATCAGACTAGTTGATGCAAAATGAAAAAAAAATAATACAGGAATGAATATCTGCAGTAGTTCCATTGTTTAAATCCATTTAAACAAATGCCATAGAGATCATTTTCTGACAGTGTGAGTCATTTCCAAGGCTGATGGATCTCATATAATATTTGCCATCTTAATTTGTTCTTATTTTACATTTATTCACAGTTGCAAATGTGCAGGGTTTTTTTTTTTAACATGATTTATTTTTAACAATAAAAATAGTGCAATTAAGCTTTTTTTGCAACTACTTAAATTTAGTAAGTGAAATTTAACTCAAAATATTTTGATAGCTTTTCAATTATTCTGTTTAAGATTCAGTCAGGATTCTTTTTTTAATAATAGCTTTTTATTTTCAAAAAACATGTGGATGAATAATTTGTTCAACATTGATTCTTGCAAAACCTTGCAATTTTTTCTTCCTTCCTCTCACCTCCTCCCCTAGATGTCAAGCAATCTAATATATGTTAAATATATTAAAGTAGGTTAAATCCAACAAGATCATTGTAACTGGCTTCAATCATCTCATTGTTGGAGTCATGTCCATCAGAAATAATCATTATATAATATTGCTTTTGTTGTGTACCGATCCCTTTTGCTCATTTCACTTAGCATCAGTTCATGTAAGTCTCTTGAGGCATCTCTAAAATCTCTAAAATCATCCTTAGTCAGGATTCTTTGTTCATTCTTTTTCATTCACTTTTCCTTTTTCTAGGGTCATATATAGAATTATCTCTATTCTCCTGATCCAGTTTTAGTCAATTTGAATTTTCTCACAAAGGATTACTATTTGTATATGTACTGTTATCTTTATAAAGAATGATGGAAATTGAGTTGAGCACAACCAGAGTGAATTCTGTTACTTTTTTTTCCCCTGAGGCAATTGGGGTTAAGTGACTTGCCCAGGGCCACACAGCTAGGAAGTGTTAGGTGTCTGAGATCAGATTTGAACTCAGGTCCTCCTGACTTTAGGGCTGGTGCTCTATCCACTGCGCCACCTAGCTGCCCCTTGTGTTTCCTTTTTAATATCTCATATTTAATACTTAGCATCTACTTTATTTGCTTTAATAATCCTTTACTAGTTTATCTCTATTAACTTTGGAATAAAGTTCAAAATTTTCCTGACTTTTTTTTTTATTTTATTATACTTTTGTTTCATTAAATATTTCCTAATCACATGGAAAAATGATCTTTTTAAAAGAATTTGAATATCAATTTTTTTTCTTTCCCTCCCACCTCTCACCTATCTTCAAGGCAATCAATTTGGTATTACTTACATGTAAAGTTTCACAAATATTTCTGTACTATCCAGGTTACAAAAGAAAACAAACAAAATAAAGTGAAAATAAAAATTTTTAAATATATTTCAAGCTGCATTTAGGCTTAATCAGTTCTCTTTCTGGAAGTTAGTAGTATTTTTTTTATGAGCCCTTAAAATGGTTTTGGGTCATTGTCTTTATCAGAGTAGTGAAGTCTTTCAGATTTGAACAAATTTTCAATATTGCTGTTACTTTGTACAAAACATTCTCCTAATTATCCACTTCATGAAATCATGAAGTCATATAGACTTTCCCAGATTTATATGAAATCATCCTGTTTGTCATTTATTTTAGGATAATAATATACTATCACAATATATACCTCAATTTTTTCAGCATTCCCCATTTGATAGGCATCCCTTTAATCTCCAATTTGTTTGCATTTCAAAAAAAGCTGCTATAAATATTTTTGTGCACCTAGGCCCTTTTTCCCTTTTCTTTGATACCTTTAGGATACAAACCTAGTAACAGTATTGCTGGGTCAAAGGGTAAACACGGTTTTATAGCCCTTTAGGGATTCAAAATGATCTTCAGGATGATAAGACCAGCCCACAACTCTTATCAACAAAAATTAGTGACTATGTTGTGATTACTTCTCAATCCAAATGTTATTCTCACTCTCAGAAATGGATGTTTGAGTTCATCCATAAAATTAAGCTAAGAGCATTAGGACTTGTTTTTATAATGGATCTTGCTTATTAAACCCTAGTTATATTAATGCAGTGACTTCCAAATATGTTAACAATTAAGATATATTTTGCATTTGATTTTTTAAATTTTCATATGCAATTTTGAAATTTAGGAAGATGTGAAAAATCTTTCAAAGTTGATTTGGAATAATTAGGGGGAAATTGCACTAAGTACTTAATTTTTATCATTGTTCTGTGTATAGGGCTCTTTATTTCCTATCAGTGAACATTTCTTTTTTTTGCTTTTTGCTGAGGCAATTGAGGTTAAGAGACTTGCCCAGAGTCACACAGCTAGGGAATGTTAAGTGTCTGAGACCAGATTTGAACTCAGGTCCCCCTAACTTCAGGCCTGGTGCTCTATCCACTCCGCTACCTAGCTGCCCCTCAATGAACATTTGAATAAAAAATTGTTAATGCTAATGTTGAACTAAAAAAAAAGTACCACTTAGGAAATCCCTTTAAACAGATCCCAAATTGAATCCCAAATTGAATTTTAGTTTTGCTGCATATTTGTTTACTACTTACATTGTGACTGTGGAGAATTCTCATATATATATATATATATGTATATATATATATATATATAAACATGTATATATATGTGTGTGTGTGTGTGTTCCAAATCTTTAGCTTTCTTACACTGTTACTACTGTAAAAATTGTTATGCCTAATTTTACAGGGCACAGATTAAGCAATTACTTCACAAATTGGTAAATTATTTCCAATTGTTGTACAAATAAAAAGTAACACTTAATTATTAAGTTTATAGGCATTGATTATAGAAAACATGAAATGCTAACTCAAAAATCACATGGAGTCTATATTTTGGGTTAAAGTATAAATGTAGACATCTATTCCAGGGTAACATTTCAGTGACAACACATAATTGATAATCATCTTGGGACCTGTTAAATAGTGCTATTATATATTCTTTGTTTGCCTTCTCCCTTGTTTGCATTAAACGAGGTATATTCAGTATTTCTTTTTCTATTGAACTTGTATAAATTGCTGATTCAACATGGTTATCACAGTTTGGTCATCATTGAGCTACCTGGTAAAGATTATCTGAAGCAGTGATCAGAGTATATACTTTAATTTTTACAAAAAAGATTGTGATAAAATCCATCTTTGTACTAGCCAATGCATGTGGAAATTAAGAGAGATATTATATAAAAAATTAATTAAAATTATATAATGTTCTAATTTTCTTAATCCTCTCTAGCATTTATCATTTTCATTTTCTCTTATATTAGCAGCCAATCTGAGAGGTATGAGGTAGATGTAAGAGATGCTTTAATTTGCATTCTTCTAACTAGCAGTTGTCAGGACACTTCCACTGTCATTTTCAGAGCTAGTTCTAAGGGTTTGGAAGTTGTGGGTGCTTCTAAGATGATATGATCTAGAAAGAAGGATGTTTCCTACTGTAATGGTCAGCAGAGAAACTGCTATACCAAATCAAGTATGCTGCACCATATAATCTTTTCTCTTAAAGAGTGATCAGGCTATATCACGAATTCAAACTGAGGAAAATGCCAGGTATTGGTTGTGCACTAAAACATGACTGCTATACCAGCAGCCTTTTGGATCATTCTAACAAAATCATTCTGATCTTAGATTTCTGAAAAACTCGCTGCTGTAAGGTCAGTCCCTACCCAGGAAAAGCTACTGATCCCTTTGTATTGGCTTTGCTATTGTTCCTTAGAGCCTCCATTCCCTTATGCTTAGAAGTTATACTGTTCCTCAGGATCCCTGATTTGTTGGGACCAGAAGTGAAAGGTCCTTTAAGGCTCCTGCTCTTATTTGACAGAAAGTGTCTTTTCTGCTCTTGAATTGCAATACAAAAGTGGTTATAGGCAATGTATTAGCCAGCATCTAGACCTGCATCCAGTGTTAATAGAGGCATCCTCAGTAATGTCTAACCTGTCTAGGTGCTCTTATTCTCTATGGCTTGAAAGCTCCTGAAACTGTTTCTTCTGGTGCCGTCACTTAATGGAACTTCATTAATGTGAATTTCTGTGGGTCATTTTCCATTCTTGTGTAACAAAATTGACCTCTTAAGTTACCTTAGGCTAGAAGAATGTCTTATTCTGACCTTTCATTGGTGGTGACATGAGGTGTTATTTTAAAGTTTTCTGGACAGTTAAGGAGGGATCAAGTGCTTTCTCTACTGTGCCATTTGTCTCTGTCCCCATCCTTGGTTGTTTCACTATTGTTATTTTCTGGGGTTGGGGCACCTTCCATGATGCCATATATGCCCCCTTTCCTTGGGACAAGATCTCTGGTCTCTTGCTGCAGATCATGCCCTTGGTTGAAATGAGCAACCCCTAGGTCCCAATGATTAGAGGAAATAATTGAAGAATATTGAAGGCATTGAGAAGAATCTATTCCTTATGTAGGTTGTAAAACATACTGAAAAAATTTTCCTAGGTATTTTGTTGTTGTTGTTCCTATAACAAATTATTTCCCATTCTTCATCTTTCATGGCATAGAAGGGAGGAGATGTCTTTCCTTTCCTGCAGTGCCAATGGCAACTACAGCCACATGATAGTAGAAATGTGCTTGACTAAATATGCCATAGTCTTTAGCCACTTTCATTTCTGCCTTTATGTTTCTTTCTCTGAACCCAGATCAGTGAACAATAGTCCTAAGAAATGGATGTTTCCAAAGAGCTGGTGGGTAGATAATGAATTCAAACTGATGGATAATTCCAATGCCAGATATTAGCTGTGTACTGAAAGATGACTCCTATACCAGCACACTTTTGGATCATTCTAACAAGATCATTCCAATGCTTGGATTTCTGAAAAGCTGGTCAAGAAATCCAGACTTGTGAATTTTCCAGGTAGCATAGCTCCTCAGTGTATGTGAAATAGTAATCTTAGGTATTTCATCAGCCCCACAAAACTGACTTTACCTTCTAATATAATATATATGAAAGAATAATACTAATTATATATATATAAAATCTAATATATAATGTAATGCAATGAAATGCAATATGATGCAATGCAGTACAACATAATCTAACATATAAAATAACCTAATATGGCATATAATGATTGTAATTGGCCATTGTTTTCTATTTTTATTGATTTCCTTATGGGTTCTGTTGAATTGTTTGTGTCTAAAGACAATCAGGTGGTACAATGACTAAAGTGCTGAGCCTATAGTCAGGAAGATTTGTTTTAAAATCCAGTTTCAGACACTTACTAGTTGACCTGGGCAACTCACTTAATCATTATTTACTTCAGATTTCTTAAGCTGTAAAATGAAGATAATAATAGCACGTACTTTACAATAGTTATTGTGATAATCAAATGAAGCAATATTTGAAAAGTGCTTAGCTTGACAAAAAGTAGGTATTTTCTTTGCTTTTGAACATTTTCCATCCTGGGGAAATAAGCAACTGCCTTAAATCTGATAACCATATTATAATCTAATATGCATATTAGATTATAATATGCATCAAATTCAACAACTTACACCTCAGGATAAATTCTGGCTCCTTTGAGCTCAGAGCTAGAGCCATTTGTAGGAGAGGTAAAGGGAAAGTAGTCTTCTATTGGTCTACTCTGAAGGGTTCCAGAGGAAAGAAATAATGCTTTCAATGATTCTCATATCACTGACCTTAGCTCTCTGTTCTGTAAACTCTTCATATCTCTGTGATCATCTAGAGTCCATCACTAATTTAAAACCCCTGGTTTTCAACAATCATAATTGGTTATCACAGTCTTTTTGTTTTTGTTTTGATCATTCTCTATAAATTATCAAACTATGAATGAAAACACAATTCCAATTGTTTCCTCCTTTTTAATTCTTTTAATACTTGATGACTATCCAATAGTTAAGTGTAAAGATCTTAAGCTGCAATTTGAAGGAAACTGCTATATCAAGTAAAGTATAATGCACCATATGCCCTTTTCTCTTTTTTAATATCTCCCTTTGAAAATACTACATTTCTCATCTGGATATTCTTCCATAAGTATAATTATTGATATAGTTATAATCAACACTACGTTTGATATTTGATCCAAGTAGCATTGTAGGTTTGATAAATCCCTTAAACTTTTAACATCCTAGGTAATTTTAAAAAATAGAAGTTTCAGTGTAGCTGTTGATCAGTTGTAGCAAAAGTTTTTTCTGTAGTGGAAATTCTCTAAACCAGAAACTTTATAGACCATGATCTTCAACCCCTTCCCTCTCAGACCCCAATAAAAATTATAAGTTTTATTTAGTTAGCATTTTAATTTTTAAAGCGTTTTCAAAACTCAGTTTTTGTCTTCCCTTCAAAAATACCCTATTTAAATAATTCTCTTGCTATAGCAGAGTAATACCTTCTGTGTGAAGCTGGCCAAATATGAACTAAAGTTATGTTGACTTTAGCTACTAGCTTACAATAAGGCCAAAATATTAATACAGGTCTAGTTTTAATGCAAGTTTTCTTTTTTCAGGTGCTACAATAAAGATAATAAATATAGACACTTATTTCACCTTGACTAGAATTACATAGTGAACTTCAAAAGATAAAAGGCTGCTGAAGCATTTACAAATTAAAACTAGCATATAATAGCAATTCCATGGAACATGCAATTAAAATAATTGATTTATGAGGGTCTGAGTAAAATAATTTATCATCTGACATTACCTTTAGACCCAGATTTCATGTCTGCTCTATCATCAGCATACAACAACAACAACAAATAGAATAAAATGTCTATTTCACGAATATAGGTTATTTTCTAGAGTATCCTCCTTTCAGACATAAAAATTAAAAGGATCACAAAAATCTTCATTTGAACTAAGCATATGTTAAATAGGCTTTAAGGCAAGGACATCTAGTGCCAAAAAAAGTATTGCTAAATCTACAGCACCTACTGATGAGAAGTTTACCCTTGCTAGTTATCAGAGAAATTGTCTAAAATTTTCATTGTTGAAAATTTCTACCCCCTCTCATTTTCCATTCATAATTATTCAATATTAACTAGTGAGTGAGATTTTTAGGCATTATAGAGATAGTGCTTGGTGTTGTTAATTCATTGTAAAGACAGTGCTTAGTTTCTATTAAGAAAATGTATGAAAACAAGTGACTATAAGAAAGAATAAATGCTGAATTGAATTGAAATGAAAGGGAATATAATACATTCCTTTCCCAAACTAAAAATTCCAAGTTGTTAAAAATTTAGGGAAAAAACATCAACATATACTTTCATGTCTAAAAATGGATATTCTATTCTGAGTCAAGATCAGAATTCAATTAATAAATAGTTCATAATATTTCTAGTGCTATAAATGTTTAATTTTCTGATGCATGATTGTAAAGTAATGGTAAAGTAATGTAAAGTATGAAAATTACAAAATATGTGACTAAATAAGTTTTCTTTAGAGAATTTACTTTATATCACTTCAGATTTCTACCTGTATAAAATAGGGATAATAAAAGCACCAACCAAAGGGTTATTGCAAGGATCAAATGCAATCACAAGAAAAAACTTTGAAAACTTCAAAATAAATATGAATGCTACTTATAATTATTACAATAAGTCCACATTGTAGTAACAATGTACTTATTCTCATGATATTTTCATTGTTCAAATATCCTTATAATTCTTCTTTGAGAACTGCCTTCAAGTCTTATTTTTTTTTGTAGTTCCTTTATATTGCAGGCAGTATTTTATTTCATTTATTTATTTATTTATTTTAAAGTTTATTTTATTTGCAAAACATATGTATCGGTAATTTTTCAACATTAAGTCTTACACAGCTTTCTATTACAGATTTTCCCCCCAACTGCCCACCCCTCCCCTAGATGGCAGTATATCCACTACGTGTTAATTATGTTAAAATATTTGGCAAATCGAATATATGTATACATATTTCCAAACTTATCATGTAGTGCAAGAAAAATCGTATCTAAACAGAAGACATATCAGATAAAGGAAACACAATGTAAGCAAACATCAATCAAAAGTATGAGAATGTTATGTTGTGGTCCACATTTCACATCCCTCTCTCTGGGTGTATATGGCTTTCTTCACTGAACAATTGGAAGTGGTTTGAAACATTTGATTGTTGAAGAGAGCCATGTCCATCAGAATTGATCGTCATATTGTATTGTTGTTGCCGTGTATAATGATCTCCTGGTTCTGCTCATTTCACTCAGCATCAGTTCATGCAAGTCTCTCCAGGCCTCTCTGAAATCGTCCTGCTGGTCGTTTCTTACAGAACAATAATATTCCATAATATTCATATACCCATAATTTGTTCAGCCATTCTCCAATTGAAGGGCATCTATTCAGTTTCCAGTTACTAGCCACTACAAAAAGGGCTGCCACAAACATTCTTGCACATGTGGGGCCCTTTCCTTTCTTTATGATTTCTTTGGGATATAAGCCCAATATAAATACTTGTGGGTCAAAGGGTATGCACAGTTTGATAACTTTTTGAGCATAGTTCCTAATTGCTCTCCAGAATGGCTGTATCCGTTCACAGCTCCACCAACAATGCATCAGTGTCCCAGCCTTCCCACATCCCCTCCAACATTCACCATTAACTTTTCCTGTCATTTTAGCCAATCTGAGAGGTGTGTAGTGGTACCTCAGGCTTGTCTTGATTTGCATTTCTCTGATCAATAGTGATTATTAATCAACTCCCTAAGAAAAAATCTCCAGGGCCAGATGGATTTGCATGTGAATTTTACCAAACATTCAAAGAACAATTAATCCCAATACTATATAAACTATTTGAAAAAATAGGGAAAGAAGGTGTACTACCAAATTCCTTCTATGACAAAGATATGGTGCTGATAGCTAAATCAGGTAGGGAGAAAAGTGAGAAAGAAAACTATAGACCCATTTCCCTAATGAATATTGATGCAAAAATTTTAAATAAGATTCTAGCAACGAGAATACAGAAAGTCATCCCCAGGATAATACACCATGATCAATTAGGATTTATACCAGGAATGCAGGGCTGGTTCAATATTAGGAAAACTATTAGCATAATCAATTATATTAATAACCAAATTAATAAAAACCATATGATTATCTCAATAGATGCAGAAAAAGCCTTTGATAAAGTCAAGTCTCATTTTTAAAATGTATGGTTACTTTACAATCATATTTTATTGTTTAATAAAATTGCTATTATCCTATTTGTTATCTAAAACTGATAATCTGGTTATTAGCACTCTTCATCAAATAACTTCATCCAGGAGTGTGCTGGTGTTTAACAATCAGTTCTTCAAATACACACATACACACATGCATACATTTTATATACATATATAACTATATGTGTATATATATATACCTATATGTATATAGGTATATATATGCATGTATATATATACATGTAAGTATATATACACACACATAGGACATAATTTTTAAATGTTATCTACATTAACATTTTCACCATTACTTCATCAATCTTAATTCTAGATAATCACCAAATCACTAAGCTAAAACCTAATGTGGAGTATTTTTCAAACTTGGGGAATAAATGCTTACACTGAAATTTTAGAAATTGGTTCTTGAGAGCTGGTATACATTTGTTCTAGTACCTTTCTGAATCTCTCTGGGACATTTTATTTGTATAATAAATGGATTGTAAAAAGTGGAAAATATATGGAGAATAGGGAAAAAATCAGTTTAATTAATTTTTAGTTCCCTTCCAACTTTTAACATTCTATAATCTATGATTCACCAAATTTGGATCCAAATGGATTTTGTCTATTTCCAAAAACCAAGTCCAATTACTCACACATGCACCAAAAAATAAAAAGAAAGGAAGGAAGGAAGAGAGAAAGAAGGAAAAAAAAATAAAGAAGAAAGAGAAGAAAAGAAAATAATATTAGTCACTGCTGAAAATATTCAAAGGAATGAACTATTAAGATGATAATTTCAAATGAATAATTATCAGAATAACTTGGTTAATGATAGCATCACTGTTTGAGTCAGTTTAAACAAAAAAAAGTGATGTTCTATGACATTGCAGACACTCCAGTTCCCACTCCAAGAGAATAATCGTCCTACTCTAACCTAGAAAGTCTTCTCTGATGTGTGAATTTTTTTTAATTTTCCCACACCAAAGTAATATTTTAGTACAATTTAATTCTATCCAACATTTAGCACATCTATTATTATGCAAAAAATTGAAACATACTTACTCTAAGTGAGCTGTTTAGTGCACTTTGAAAATAAGGCAACAGCAAAATACCTAGAGGAAAATTGAGGTCTTTGGCTCAATCATCCATGTTTTATATGAAAATGTTTTGGTATTAATTAGCCACATAGTTTTCTAATCCACTTGGCATGGCAAAACATGAAACTCAACCACCTTTTCAGAATGCAAGGAATTATCATTTTATCCTCATATTTTATGATAAACAATTATTTCCTTGGGTTTACTAAAGGATTAAGGAGGTTTAAGAGAATGATAACATAATGAGAAAAAAGCCTACATGCAGATGGAATAACTGCTCATCTATTTTCTATGATATGAAGTATGTAATTAACATACAAAGGAGGATAATACTATTTAGCCAGATTTGAACTTTAGATTATCCACCATGATTGACATTGGATTGAATTGTCATTTTAAGATAGTAGAGATGGTAGGGTCAAGAAAAGATTTTTAAAGAATGAATCAGATATGAATTTTTTTTAGATAACAGAGGAGGAGTGAGTAGACAAGTTAAAATTAAATCTTTATAAGAATATAGAGATGATTGTGGAGATAATCTTCTGGAGAAAATAAAAGAATAGCTCAATGTTTTATGTAGATTTGAGATTGAACAAGTTATCCTCATTAGAGACTGTAATGAAGAAGGCAAGGGAAATTTTTTGAACAGTGTTAAATGAGGAGGAAAGGGGAAACAAGGAAGCTTTGGGAAAATTTCACCAAACTGAAGTGAAGAGAAGCAAACAAAACTGTCATCTAAGACTGTGTGCCTTGAGTGGGTCTGGGAAAACTTCAAAGTTTATGAGATCATTTTGAGTAACTATGGTATTAAATGGACTAGAGCATTGATTAAGAAGAATGACCTTGTAGCACTAAGAACTCTGAAGGTATTGGCTCAGTTTCAATTGAACCAAATGAACACTATTTTGAGGTGTCATAGAAAGCTTCTTAAGATACTGATTGAGTGAAATGAGCAGAACCAGGAGATCATTATACACAGCAACAACAATATTACATGATGATCAATTCTGATGGACATGGCTCTCTGCAACAAAGAATTGTCTCAAACCAGTTCCAATTGTTCACTGAAGAAAACCATATACACCCAGAGAGAGGGATATGAAATATGGACCACAATGTAACATTTTCATGATCTCTATTGATGTTTGCTTGCATTGTGTTGCCTTTCTGTGATTTTCTTTTTTTTCTTGTAGATAGGATTTTTCGTACACAACTTGTCAAGTATTTCAATATTATTGACATGTAGTGGACTTCCTGCCATCTAGGGGAGGGGAGGGAACTGGGGGAAAAGTTGTAATGGAAAGCTTTGTAAATATCAATCCTGGGGAACTACCCATACATATCTTATACAAATAAAAAGCTTTAATAAAAAAAAATACAGGGGGCGGAGCCAAGCTGGCGAACTGCGGACAGCTTTCTCTGTGAACTCCTGGGACATTCCCTCAAACACAGACAAAGTAAGCCTTCCAACTGGTTTCTAAGTGAGAGCACCTCCAAGCATTCGGACTACAACGCACTTCTATCAAAGATCTACCGTGAAAGAACTCCGGAGAAGGTTAGCCTCAGGGGAAACGGGCCACTGGTCGCGATCAGACTCCAGCCGGGGCGGAAGTCAGGGCTGCGATAGAGGGGCGGATTTTGGGCACCCAGGAAGCCCCGGGGAGACACCTGGGCCTCTTTGCTCTGCTTGCGGGCAGGTGCTTTGGCAGATCTGCCTTTGGAAAAAAGTAGATTGAGAGCAGCTGAAAACGTGGTCCTAGTGCGAATCTAGCCCGACCAGCCTCAGATCAGAAGTCAACTCGGCAAACTGCCCCAGGGCAAATACAAATTGTTGCAGTTTTCTCTGGTTTTGACCAATATACCAACTTTAAATTATGAGCAAGAAGCAGAAGAGAGCTCTCACCATAGAAAGCTTTTACCGAGAAAAAATAGAACAGTCCCCAGATCCTGACATTATGAAAACAATCCCAGATGAAGCCACAAAGGCAGACTTAAGTTGGTCTCCCTCTCAGAAGGCTTACCTGGATGATTGCATTAAGAATCTCAAAAGAGAGCTAGAAGAAGAATGGGGAAATAAATTGAGATCAGGGCAACAGAAATATCAAAAACTGGAAAATAGGACTGGTGAATTGGAAAAAGAAAACAGTTCACTGAAAAACAAAATTGGTGAATTGGAAAAAATCACCAATTCACTGGAAAATAAAAATGGTGAACTG
>JAJPUD010027819.1:1450-15217 GCA_023553655.1 Myrmecobius fasciatus | reverse complement strand
CCCTCTGTCCGAGCTAGACAAACCTGATGTGAAGTTTTTCAGAGATATCTGCAAGCAGTATCCAAATATTTCCTGATTCGTTGACTTGAAGATCAGTTCAGAGGCTTATTTTATTGTTGATTTGAGAGAAGTTCAGAGGAGGACGCAGAGAGTCACCTTTTCACTCCGCCATCTTGCCTCCGCCCCCACCAATTTTATTTTTCAGTGAATTTTTTTTTCTTTTTCCAATTCACCATTTTTATTTTCCAGGGAATTGGTGATTTTTTCCAATTCACCAATTTTATTTTTCAGTGAATTGTTTTCCTTTTCCAATTCACCAGTCCTATTTTCCAGTTATTGATCTCTGTTGCCCTGATCTCAATTTATTTCCCCATTCTTCTTCTAGCTCTCTTTTGAGACTCTTTATGCAATCTTCCAGGTAAGCCTTCTGGAAGGGAGACCAGCTTAAGTGCACCTTTATGGCTTCATCTGGGATTGTTTTCAGAATCTCAGGATCTGGGGACTGCTCTATTTTTTCTCCGTTAAAGTTGTCTATAGTGAGAGCTCTCTTCTTCTTACTCATGCTTTTGAGTTGAGGTATCAGTCACCAGCAGGGAATATTGCTGCAGCTTCAATTTGCCCTGGGGCAGTTTGCCGAGTTGACTTCCAGTCTGAGGCTGGTCAGGCTAGATCCGCACTAGGACCACATTTTCAGGTGCTCTCAATCCACCCTTTACCAAAGGCAGATCTGCCAAAGCACCTGCCCGCAAGCAGAGCAAAGTGGCCCAGGCGTCTCCCAGGGGCTTCCTGGCTGCCTAAAATCCATTCCTCTATCGCAGCCCTGACTTCTGCCCTGGCTGGTGTCTGATTGAGACCAGTGGCCGATTTCCCCTGAGGCTAACCTCTGATGATTTTTCAAAGTAGATTGTTGATAGAAGTGAGTTGTAGTCCAAGTGTTTGGTGGACCCCTCACTCCTGAACCAGTTTGGAGGCTCAATTTGTCTGGGTCTGAAGGAAGATCTCTGGAGCTCACAGAGAATGCTGTCTGCAGTTCGCCATCTTGGCTCCGCCCCCCACAAGCACTTTTCTGTATTGCAAATATGAGGAGGGTCCATGATCTACTCTGGCTATAATGATTTACCCTTGAACTAGGTCTGTGAGCCAGGATTATATCCTAGATCTAAGTATGGGCAAATAGACCTTCCTTAGTGTCTAGTTGCTCAAATCCCCTACCTTCCCAGTCATTTTTGACTTTATGGATTGAGAAGTCTGGAAACTGCTACTGCTGCCACTGATTCAGAGGCACTAAGGCCTAACTCCTGGTTTGCTGGAACCAGGGCTTTTTCTGGCATGGCTTGCCCAGGGACTGTGATAGGCTTCCACCTCAGTGCAACAGACCTTTGATCTTTCCTGGTAACCTTTTCATTTATCTTTGGCTGAAAATTATTTTACTCCATCTTTTTATGGCTTCTGATACTCTAAAATTTGTTTAGAGGCATTATTTAAAGGCGTTTGGGAGAATTTGGGCAAAGAGCACAGTGCATCCCTTTTTTTACTCAGCCATCTTGTCTCTGCCTCTTCTCTATTTTGTGAACTTAAAAGTTGAGCCTTGCTCCTTGACACAGAGGGCACTGTCCCAAACTTCTTGCTCTGAGGGGCAAGTCATCTTGGGCTGGAAAATTGTTTTATTCCATGTTCTTGTGGATTCTGTTAATACAGAATTTGATTTAATGATTTTTTCTGAGGGAAAGTTGAGAGAGCTCAGGCAACTTCCTGGTTCTTCTCTGCTTTTTTGGCTACTCCCTATTGATTTCTTTCTTTTCTAGTTTTAGTGAACCAGTAACATTCTGATTCATCCTAGTAATGCTGCATTCCGTTTACATAAAGTGAACCAAAAATTTACATGAGAATAGCCTAAAACAATTGAAAAGGAAATAAAATAAATTATTAGAAAATACTTTGCCATATAAAATTAGCAAAATTGAGGAAAGAGATGAATACTTAGTGAAATTCGCAATCCTAATTCTTATAAAAGAAAAAACAGTCAAATTAAATGGTGTACTATTAGAAAGGAAATTGAAGAATTTACAAATGTGCTCTCAAAGTTGGGAAGGGTAGGGTTTCAGGACCAGAAAGACTTACAAATAAATTTTATCAACCATTTAAAGAGTAATCAATTCCAATTCTATATAAATTCTTTACAATAAAAACAAAAGAAAGCACTTAAATAAAAATTTTCTAAGATACTGAAACCAGGGAAAGATAAAGTAGAGACAGAAATTCTAGACCAATATTCATAATTGATATTTATATGAAAATTTTTAACAAAATGTCCACCAATAGGCTAAAACATCACATTAGAGAGATTTTATAATATGGCCAGATTCTCCTTATACCACAAAAGCTTGTATACAAGGAAAATTATAAATATAATAAACTACTTTAAGTAAGTATATAATAAAATATCTGATAATACCAGTTCATTCTGATAGCACTTTTGAAAAATTCCATCACTCCTTTCATTAAAAAAAAGAAAAAAATGGATTTTTCCTTAATATAGTGAGAATTTAAGTAGATTAAAAAAAACTATAATCAAAAGAAATTAAAGGGATATCTATTACTATTCAGTATAAAACAATGATGTCAGTTGTCACTATTCAATATAATCTTATAAATGCTAGTTATAGCAATAAAACAAAAAATGAAGGCATAATTACAGACAAAAAAGGCAAAATCATCCATTTTTTTCAGAGGATAAAGATGTAGAGAACTTAAGAGAATCAATTCAAATTACTTGAAATAATAAATTAAGAATGTTGCAGTATATAAGAAAACATTTAATCCCCCAGCTTTTGTGTATATATGTGAGTGTGTGTGTGTGTGTGTGTGTGTGTGTGTATCTGTATAGGTGTGTATTATCTATAACTATCTCTCTATCATCTCTTTATCTATATATATACATATGTATGCACATGTATATATATGTATATGTATATATGTATGAGAGAGATATTACATGCACATGTATATACATACATAATTAGGAGGAAGTTCAATAAGGAAAAAATGCTTTTAAAATAACTACAATGAATATAAAATAATTGGGAGAATCTAACAGGAATAACCTAGGCATTTTATGAATTTAAGTCCAAAGTCCTTGCTGAAATATAGACATATATAATTAGAGAAAAAGTAATTGCTCCTTGACAAGTTGAACCATTATAATATAAGAAAATCTTAATACAACATTAATTTATTTATTTAGTACCAAGGCAAATGAGCTCCAAATATATTAATTTATTTTTTGTTGAGTTATTTTTCAGTCATATCTGATGCTTCATAATAACATTTGATGTTTTTTTGGTTAAGATACTAAAGTGCTTTTCCATTTCCTTTTCCCAGTTGAGGAAACTGAGACAAATGGGATTAGATGACTTGCCCATAGTCACACAGCTGATATGTATCTGGGTAAGACTTAACTCATAAAGATGTGTCTTCCTGACTCCAGGCCTGACTATCCACTATACCACCAATATTTTATAAAGCAAGAACAAAATGAAATACTTATGAAAGAATACAAAGTTAAGAATCTCAAGTATAATAACAAAAAGAAAAAGTGAAGAAAGGTGATCTATCACTATTAGATCTTAAATTATACAATAAAGCAGAAATCATTAAAATGTTTTGCTATTCAGGGAACAGGGTGATCAGTAGAAGATTGGATAGACAATATGCAAAAGCAAATAAAAAATTAGCATAGTACTTGATAAGCCTAATGATATGATGGAGGAACATATTATTTAACAAAAATTGCTGGGAAAGCTGAATTGTAATATGTCTGATTTAGGTTTAGACCAACACCTCAAATCAAAACACCAAGAAAAGTTCTAAATATCTCTATGAGCAAGATACAATCAAATTATAAACAACATAGAGAAACAAGGAAGAAATTATCATTCATATGTATGAACAGGTAAAAATATTATGATTTTATATGTGATTGAAATGATCACAGAGGATAATACAATGTGAAAATATAAATTTACAAAAAGGTTTTGCACAAAAAATTCAATGTAAAAACTTGAAAGGAAAGAATTAACTATTAAAAATTTTTACTTGTTTCTCTGATAAAGATCTAATTTACATGGTATATAAAGAACTAACCAAATTTATAACATTCAGACCATCCTATAATAATTACATGAGTAAAGGATAAAAAAATGCCCACCATTCTTAGAAATCAAGTGTTCTAAATCATTAGTAATTTGAGAAATGCAAATAAAAGCAAATTTGAGGTTCTGTATCACACTTATCAAAAGTGTAAATATTTGAAAGAATGAAAATGATTGATTTTGGATGTGATAGGAAAACAAGTTTGAAACTATGTTGAGAAAATTACAAAGCTGTGCACACCCTTGACCCAGGGTTTGCCACTATTAATTTTATGTCACTGAGAGATCAAAGGAAGAAGCAGCAGACCTATATGTACAAAGCAATGTAAAAGTAGTTTGTTTTACAATAGCTAAAAGTGGAGCTATTGTAGAAGGGTTGGACTAATTGTAGCATATGCAAAATATTATTGCATCATAAGAAATGATGAAATGGACAGTGTCGGGAGAAACTGAGCAACCTTTAAGAAGTGATGCAGAGTGAAGGAAATAAAACCTATGAGAATGATTTATATAATAACATTTTTTAAAAACTAAGTTTGAACAACTTGAGAATTCCAATCAGTATCTAAAAGAATAAAGATGAAACATGTCTCTCCCCTTCTAATTTACAACCCACAAAGTGTTTTGTACTTTGGGATATAGCTACTGTTGAAACATATAGTATCTAGGAAAGATAGAGTAGAGAATAACTGGCCTGAAGTCAGGAAGAATTTTTGTCTCAAGGAAAATTTTGCCTCAGGCAATCATTAGTTGTAGAATACTTTGAAAGTCATTTAACCTTGGTATATCTCAGTTTTCTTATCTACAAAATGGAGATAAGTATATGTTTTAGTTTTCTTATCTACAAAATTGGGGTAGGAGAATAGTAGTTAACTTCTGGAGTTGTTGAAAAGATTAAATGATGTAACATAAAGTGTTTAACACAGTGCCTGACACATAGTAGATGCTTAATCAATACTTGTTTCCTTTCTCCACCTTATTCAGAGATAGACAGATATATAGAAGGTTTTGTTTTTTTTCTTTTTAAAATTTGCTTAATGGGAGTACATAGAATGATGAATTAATTTAAAATGCTTATAACTTGCAAAATTAAGAAAAATGTAAATGATGTAAAAAGACATTATTTTTGTATTTCAAACCACAATATTTTAGTTTATCACATTTTTTGTAATTTTTTTTCATTTCTTCCAAAGTAATAATATTCTACTATAATCCACAAAATATAGTAGAAAGAGCACTAAATTTTGAGTCAAAAGGGAGTAGGATAAGTGACATGTTTAAATTTGATCTCTCCGACTTACCTACATGACCTTAGACAAATCCCTTCACCTTTTAGGCCATCTTTCTGTTTTCCATTTAATGGACACCCACTTTTTTTTCCTTTGTCACTTCAAAAAATGCATATTAAAATTTTACTCATTCTAGACTTAAAATATGTTATTGGACATTGAAAAGGAAGGATAGAAATATTGATATGGGCATACAGAAATGCATGTCACTGGGCACTCATTGGAGTAGTAACTATAAATATTTGTGGTTTTACACAACTTATCAAAATTAGGACTAGTTGTGCTTACAAATTGTGAAGATTTGGAATTGATTTGCAATAGATAAACCTTATAAATTGCATGAGTTGCCTAAGGATGTTCATTCCTACCTCCTCCATTAATCAGGAGAATGCCCAAATCCAAATATTGACTGGTGATTCACTTTCTACTCAGCAGAACTCTCAAGGGTCTAAAAATATAGAAAAAGATCATGCAATTTACCAACTGTAAAGGTTGGAGTAGACAGCAAATGAGGACACAAAAATGTCTGAGCCTTAAACATCAATTCTGTGTACTAAAAATAAAAGCATGTTGTCTATATAAGTAATGATTGGAAATTGTTACACAACAGTTTCCTATTGCACAAATGATTACTGATTTAGGAAGAAAAAAAGTATGAAAATTTATCCGCTGGTATAATTGTTACTTTTATATCATTAAGAATAATTTTTAAAATTAATATTTATCGGGGCAGCTAGGTGGCGCATTGGATAGAGCACCAGCCCTGAAGTCAGGAGAACCTGAGTTCAAATCTGGTCTCAGACACTTAATATGTCCTAGCTGTGTGACCCTGGGCAAGTCACTTAACCCCAATTGCCTCAGCAAAAAAATAATAATAATAATAATAATAATATTTATCTATGCTGTCTTAATTTTTTCATATATATGCCATTTAGACATCTCAAAACTATCAGTATATTATGGCCATTCATATGTATTTGAACTTAAAGTTCAATGTGTAATTACTTTTTAACTAACATTTATAAAGCATTTACAGGTGCTAGGGATGCAAAGAAAGAAGTAAAACAACTGACTTCAAGTACCTTACATTCTAAAGAGGAATAAGATTTACATATAATGAGGATGATAAATATATGTAAGATTTAAATATAAGGTAATCTTAGATGGGAGGTCTCTAGTGGATGAGGAGACCTGGGGAAAGCTTCTTCAAAAAGAAATTCATGAAGAAAACTAAAGTTTCAAATAAACATAGGTTTAAAGGGAACGCATTGCAGCTCTGGGATAGATGGGAGGAGGGGAGAGTTAATCAATTGAATAGATATAGGAGCATCATATGCAAGGATAATAAATAGACCAATGTAACTGAATCATAACATGTGTGGAGGAAAATAATAGGTAAGAAGACTAGACAATTTGTCTAGGGCCCTATCATGGGGCCATGTTGTAAAGAACTTAAAACATCAACTTTGAGTGGGTATGTATCATTAAATACACACATAAGCATATATAAATGTATGCATTTATATGTATATATATACATATTACAAATGTCAAATATAGATGATAGATATGAATATAGATGTAGACAAGAGAGGCACTATAATATAGGCAAAGAGTGTTAATCTCAGAATTTTTAGGGCCTCAAATTCAAATTCTGCCTCTAATACCAGTTGTTACAATTAACAAGTGACTTACTTTCTATGTCCCTAATATTTAATTACCTTTGTTGCAGATAAGTCGTACTGAACAGAATTGCCCAGGCTGACAAAATCTTGCTTTGAGTTTTTTTTTTTTTTTCTTATATAAAGAACTCTATGAGAGTTCTTTTTGAACTCTCATAATATGAATAATTTCTGTATGAAAATATATCCTGAAAGCTACATTTAGCAGGAAGTCACATTGTAAAGATATACTTTATATTTCTGCTATAGGATTTACTTCTTGTTCATAAATTTAATTTGAAGATTTAGAAGATTTTATACTATTCTTACACTACGTTCTTCTTAAGAGATTACTAATTTTTCTTGCTTATCAAAACCTCACTGACATTTGTATAGAGCTGCAAATGTTATTTGGTATTCACTGTCAATCAAATCTCAACTCTCATTTTTAGTTACCCTTAATGCCTTTGGGCCCTAATAGATATTGAAGAAATTACATTGGTGGGTAGTTATAGTTTTAAATATTAAGAGGTGTGTGGAAGAAATGCTGTAGAAGAATAAAACTTTGAATTCAAAATCTATTAGAGCTACTAAAGGGAGTAATGCAAATTCACTTGAAAGGCAAATAGACCTACTCTGCACTAAATTTTTTATTTCACACAGCTGTAGCATTCTTAAAGCTAGAAAATTTTGTAGTTTAGAGCAACTATCCTATTGACAGTCTCCTCAATCTCTTTCTCTAGCATGGGTTCCTAATTGGAAGGCTCATTTCTCTTACTCTCTTTAAAAAGTCCTTAAAATGGTTTCTCAATTAAAATGTTCCTTTGTTGCTTCCTTATAGTATGTAGGTTAACACAGATTATTATAATTTGAAGGAATTGATGTAGACTTATTCTCTTTTTTAGTCAAGCCCAACTAGCCCAGACAGTCCAGTTTGTATAGAGTGATTATGAGGATGGAACCCTTTTATCAGTTTCCATTGTCTATCCAAACTCTGTGCATATTTAAAAACCATTGATTAGCATATCTTTAGACAGTTCTGGGACCTGATCTACCAGGTATATTCCATCAGGCTCCTCCTACTGAGTTTCCACCTTTACTTTCTTTATTTCCTTGAAAAACTCCCAAGAATGTATTTTCCCAATAAAAGATCTGCTCATGATGAAGATCTTTGCTAAGTCCTCTTCAGAATTAAGTCTACTAAATGATGTTCTCTCCTTTTCCCTTATAGTACTTTCCCTTTAATGGCATCTTTCTCCTTACTCTAGCTAGCTCTGGATAGTTTTCTCTATGGATCTCACCTGCTAGTCAATGGTAAACCCATGTATTCCTCTTTTAATGCAATCTTCTAAACTCTTTTCTCTATTGCTCTGAGAACTCTATTTCATATTTGCCACTCCTAGTACTTATAACTTCTTGTTTTATGTATAACCTCTTCCCTTAAATAAGCCTTTTTTTTTTTGTCTGTCAAAGAGAATGGCCATTGTGAATTTGTCACATTTATTTATTTATTTATTTTGAACTAGGAATTACTACCTGGACTTAGATCAGAGATGATCTGGACAAGTTCATTATCAAACTAAAAATTGCCTCTAAAATATATATAATAGGTGATCTCTCAGGTTTTTCTTGACATGCTTCACTGAGGAAGAACCTGCTCTTGCCTGAGATAATCCATTTCATTTCAGATTAGCTTTAATTACTAGGAATTTCTCTTTTTCAAGATTTTGTCACCACAAAAGAAATACTATTAATTTTTTTTCATCCATAATGAACCTTTTCCTTTTTAGCTTTTGTATATAGGATTAATAGTTGTGTAGTTATGTCAAAGGGCACATTTTATATATAAATCCAACTTGCTTCCCAAATAGTTTACTAGTTTACCAAAAGCACATTGTTGTGCTTCAGTTCTCACAGTTACCCCAACACTTGTCATTTTCCCTTTTTGGCAGTTTTGCCACTCATTGGCATGAAGCAGAATCTCAGACTTACATTTATTTTTCTTTTATTTAAACCTTTTTATTTTCAAAACATATGCATGGATAATTTTTTTACATTGACATGCATAGCCTTGTGTTTCAGATTTTGCCCTTCTTCCCCACACCTCCTCCCCTAGATGGCAAGCAATCCAATATATGTTATACATGTTAAATTATATATCAGATCAAAAAGGAAAGAAAAGGAGTAAGAAAACAAAAAGCAAGTGAACAACAACAAAAAGAATGAGAAGGTTATGTTGTGATCCATATTCAGTTTCCACCATCCTCTTTCTGGGTGTACATGGCTCTCTTCATCACAAGATCATTGGAACTGGCATCAATCTTCTCATTGTTAGAAAAAGCCATGCCTATCAGACTTGATCATCGTATAATATTGATGTTGTCATGTACAATGATCTTTTGGTTCTGCTTATTTCACTTAGCATCAGTTCATGTATGTCTCTCCAGGCTTCTCTAAAATCATCCTCCTGATTGTTTTTAGTAGAACAATAATATCCCATAACATTCATATACCATAATTTATTCAGTCATTCTCCAACTGATAGGCATTTACTCAGTTTCCAGTTTCTTGCCAAAGTTACCTACAAAAAAAGTTACCACAAACATTTTTGCACATGTGGGTCCCTTTCCCTCCTTTAAGATCTCTTTGGGATATAAACCCATTAGAAACCCTGCTGGATCAAAGGGTATGTGCACATTTTGATAACTTTTGTAGCATAATTCCAAATTGATCTCTAGAATGGCTGAATACATTCACAATTCCACCAACAATGTATTAGTGCCCCAGTTTTCCCACATCCCCTTCAACATTTATCCTTATCTTTTCCTGTCATTTTAACCCATCTGAGAAGGGTATAGTGGTATCTCAGAGTTGTCTTACTTTGCACTTCTCTGATCAATAGTGATTTAGGGCATATGATTTTCATATGCTCTTTTCATATGATTAGAAATGGTTTTAATTTCTTCATCTGAAAATTATCTGTTCATATCCTTTGATCATTTATCAACTGGAGAATGGCTTGAATTCTTATACATTGGAGTAAATTCTCTATATATTATAAAAATGAGCCCTTTATCAGAACCCTTAAATGTAAAAATGCTTTCCCAATGTATTGCTTGCCTTCTAATCTTATTTGCATTAATTTTGTTTGTACAAAAACTTTTTAACTTAATATAATCAAATTTGCCTATCTGGTATTCAATTATGAGTTCCAGTTCTTCTTTGGACACAAATTCCTTTCTTCTCCACAGATCTGAGAGGTAAACTATACTACAGTCTTCTAATTTATTTATAATATCACTTTTTATGCCTAAATCATGAAGCCATTTTGACCTTATCTTGGTATATAGTGTTAGGTGTAGGTCAATGCCTAGTTTTTTCCACACTAGTTTCAAAATTTCCCAGCAGTTTTTGTCAAATAGTGAGTTCTTATCTCAAAAGCTGGAGTCTTTGGGGTTGTCAAACACTAGATTGCTATAGTTATTGACAATTTAATCTTGTCCTTTTAATCTATTCTACTGATCGACTACTCTGTTTCTCAGCCATTACCAAATGGTTGATGACCACTGCTTTATAATATAGTTTTAGGTCTGGCACAGCTAGGCCACCTTCATTGGCATTTTTTTCCCCATTATTTCCCTTGAAATTCTTGACATTTGTTCTTCCAAATGAGCTTTGTTGTTATTTTTTCTAAGACTATATAAAATAATTTATTGGGAGTTTGATTGGTATGACACTAATAAATAGATTAATTTAGGTAGTATTGTCATTTTTATTATATTCACTTGGCCTACTCATAAGCACTTGATACTTTTCCAAATGATTAGATTTGACTGTATTTGTGTGGAAAGTGTTTTGTAGTTGTGTTCATATAATTCCTGACTTTCCCTAAGCAAATTGATTCCCAAATATTTTATACTATCAACCATTATTTTGGATGGAATTTCTTTTTATATCTCTTGCTGCTGGACTTTGTTGGTACTATATAAAAAACTGATGATTTATGTGGTCAAAATTACATTTATTTGAATTTCTGTAATTGATAGTAATTTTTAGCATTTTAAATAATAAAAATAACTAACATTTATGTACTGCTTACTACATGCCAGGGATGTGTAAAGTAATTTACATATGCATAATTTAATGTTCACAACAATACTGGGAGGAATATGTTATTATTCCCTTTCTATATATAACAAAACTGAAGCAAATAGAGGTAAAGTGACTTGCCTAGGTCATAGCTCTTCTACTTGACTGATAGTATATTTGAACTTATCTTCTCTCGAAGCTGGCCACTCCATGTATTGCATTGCCCAGGTGCCCACTAAATAAGTATAAATAGTCTGAGTTACATCTTTAAGAAATGTCTTTTTATATCCTTAGATCAATTATTAATTGGTAAAACTTTTTTAATTTGAATTTGAATCAATTTCTTACTTATTTAGGAAATGAGATGTTTATCAGATAAACTTGCTATAAAGATTTTTTTTCCTAGTTGTTTCCTTTTCACTTTAGGTAGATTTGTGCAATTTTTTTTAATTTAATGTGCTCAAAATTATTTATTTTATCTTTTGTAATTATTTCTTTTTTTTAATTTTGTTATATTTTTTTCTTCTATCCATAGACCTGAGAGGAAAAATGTTTTCTTTGTTTCTCTAATTTGTTTAAAATATGACCTTTTATGATGTAGGCTTTGAATCCATTAAGAACTTTTCTTGATATATAGTATGACATGTTGGTCTAATTGAATTTTCTTCCATACTTGCATTAAATTTTCCCAGAGGTTTTTTGTTGAATAGTGTTTATGATAGTAGCAGAAATCTTTGTGCTTATCAAATATTAACATATTCAATACATTGGTTTTTATATCATGTGAATGTATTTTGTGTCATTTCTAGATGCCTCAGGTTTTTTTTCCCTTATTTGTACTTATTGCTTTTAATAACTATTGCTTTATAATAAAGTTTGAAATCTGGAATTACTAGGCCTCCTTCATTTCCATTTTTTTTCATTATTTCCCCTTCCCTATGACTTTACTTACTATTTTTCTAGTTCAGTAGAGTAATCCTTTGGTAGTTTGATTACTACAATATTAAATAAATGAATTAATGTAGATAGGTAGCATTGACCATTTTACTATATTAGCTTAACCTACACATAAGCAATTAATACCTTTTCAATTACTTTATTTCTATAAACAATTGCTTTTACATTTATATATAGGCCTTGTATGTATCTTCACAAGTAGATTTTTCAAGTATTTCATAGATTCTGTAGTAATTTTAAATATTTATTTTTTAAAAGATCCCAAGAGAGCAAAATTTGACACTCTCCCTAGGGAGTCATTTCTAGGTGGAAACTACTATTGTTAATATAAAGTATTATGGTAGAACTAACTTAAGGCATGAATTTAAGTATATTTATTCTATTCCTTCCTTATCATCATTTATCCAATAAATTTTGAATATGGCAAACAAGCTTCAAAGGTGTTGAAAAAAAAGTCAGAAAAAAAGAGCATATTGATCAGAAAACCCATTTTCTGGCCAGACTTCTTGATCAGATCTGGTTGCCTTAAGTAGGGCCCTGATGATTTTCAGGGAACTGATCTTTCAGACCAAATTCAAGCCTAATTTCAAATAAGATCTTTTGTAATGCTAATTGTTTAGCTAATCCTATACTATGAAAAGAAAATTAGATTATGAATTAAATCTAAAAGGGTAACTACTACATAGAACACAATAAAAAATGGCTCAGAAAATCAGCTAAGGACATAAAATGATGAGAACTGTTAGAGTAGGAAAGAATGATTAAGATAAGGATGAAATGGTGTCAGTTTCCCATTCCTGTAGGAGAAACTTCATGTCAACAAACATTTACTAAATATTTATAATGGGAAAATCATTTTGGTAATGAGGATATGAAGGGGGGAAAAGCCAATATTTCCCTTTAAGAGGAATAATATTTCAATGTAATATAAAATATGGATTCATAACTACTTAATTATTTGTAATACAATTAAAGAGTAATGATTTTTGAGTCAGAGAATACAGGAATATAAAAATCATTGCTTAAGAAATAAAAGGGAGAGGACTTCCTTCCGGGGGTGGAGCCATGGTGGCGGAGATCAGACAGGATTCTCTGTAACCTCCTCTAACCTCCCCTCAAACCAACAAAATATGAAGCCTCTAGACTGATTCTGAAGCAAAAAAATCCACAATATCCAGAGAACAACACGATTCTAGAAGAAGATACTCTGGAAGAACCTCAAAACAGGTCTGTTTTAATGGGGCAGGGGGTGGCCTACTGAACCCAGACTGCAGCGCAGGGAGACCGGGGCAGGGAGCTGGAGCAGGAAGCTGGAACAGGAGTCGGAACAGGAGTGGGAGCGTTGTGCTTTTCACACACCTGGGAGTCTTCTGCGGGCCTCTTGGAACAATTTGTCCTGATTGTGGGCAGGTGGTTTGGAGGGTCTGCCTTTTGAGGGGGATAGATTGTGAACCACTGAACCCCTGATGAGCATCGTAACTAGCTGCCATTACACAGCACCTTAAAGCAATCAATCAAACAACAGGTCTGATAAGCACCAGAAATAATTCAATCAGCGGAGCTGCCCAGCCCCTGACATAATTCAATCAGCAGAACTTCCCAGTTCCTGAAATAACTCAA
>JAJPUD010027818.1:0-15219 GCA_023553655.1 Myrmecobius fasciatus | reverse complement strand
AGATCAGGAGTGAAACAAGGCTGCCCACTGTCACCATTATTATTTAATATTGTCTTAGAAATGTTAGCTTTGGCAGTAAGAGAAGAAAAAGAGATTAAAGGAATTAGAGTAGGTAATGAGGAAACCAAATTATCACTCTTTGCAGATGACATGATGATATACGGAGAGAACCCTAAAGACTCAACTAAAAAACTACTAGAAACAATTCACAACTTTAGCAAAGTGGCAGGATACAAAATAAATCCACATAAATCATCAGCATTTTTATATATTACCAATAAAGTTCAGCAGCAAGACATACAAAAAGAAATTCCATTCAAAATAACTGTTGATAGTATAAAATATTTGGGAATTTATCTGCCAAGAGATAGGAACTATATGAACTAAACTACAAAACACTTTCCACACAAATCAAATCAGACCTAGTCAATTGGAAAAACTTAAAATGCTCATGGGTAGGACGAGCGAATATAATAAAAATGACAATACTACCCAAACTTATTTACTTATTTAGTGCCATACCATTCAAACTCCCAAGAAATTATCTTACAGATCTGGAAAAAAATAGTAGCAAAGTTCATTTGGAAAAACAAAAGGTCAAGAATTTCAAGGGGATTAATGAAAAAAAAAGGCTGATGATGGTGGACTTGCTGTACCACATCTAAAACTATATTATAAAGCAGCGGTCATCAAAACCATTTGGTACTGGCTAAGAAATAGAGTAGTCGATCAGTGGAATAGGATAGAATCACAAGACAAATTAGGCAATAACTATAGCAATTTGGATTTTGATAAACCCAAAGACCCCAGCTTTTGGGATAAGTATTCACTATTTGACAAAAACTGCTGGGAAAACTGGAAACTAGTGTGGAAGAAATTAGGGCTTGACCCACATCTAACACCACATACCAAGATAAGATTTAAATGGATTCATGATCTGGATATAAAGAGTGATACTATAAGTAAATTAGAGGAATGTAATATAGTTTACCTCTCAGAACTATGGAGATGGAATAAATTTATGTCCAAAGAAGACCTGGAACTCCTAATTGAACACCAGATGGATAATTTTGATTATATTAAGTTAAAAAGTTTTTGTACAAACAAAATCAATGCAGACAAAATTAGGAGGGAAGTAATAAATTGGGAAATCATCTTTACATTCAAGGGATCTGATAAAGGTCTCATCTCTAAAATATATAGAGAATTGTCTCATATATATAAGAATTCAAGCCACTCTTCAATCAATAAATGGTCAAATGATAGGAACAGAATTTTCAGAGGATGAAATTAAAACTATTTATAGTCATATGAAAAGGTGCTCCAAATCACTGTTGATCAGAGAAATGCAAATCAAGACAACCCTGAGGTACCACTTCACACCTGTCAGATTGGCTAAAATGACAGGAAAAGTTAATGATGAATGTTGGAGGGGTTGTGGCAGGGCTGGGACACTGATGCATTGTTGGTGGAGCTGTGAACGGATACAGCCATTCTGGAGAACAATTTGGAGCTATGCTCAAAAAGTTATCAAACTGTGCATACCCTTTGACCCAGCAGCATTTTTATTGGGCTTATATCCCAAAGAAATCATAAAGGAAGGAAAAGGCCCCACATGTGCAAGAATGTTTGTGGCAGCCCTTTTTGTAGTGGCTAGAAACTGGAATTTGAATACATGCCGTTCAATTGGAGAATGACTGAATAAATTATGGTATGTGAATATTATGGAATATTATTGTTCTGTAAGAAATGACCAGCAAGATGATTTCAGAGAGGCCTGGAGAGACTTACATGAGCTGATGCTGAGTGAAATGAGCAGAACCAGGAGATCATTATACACGGCAACAACAGTACTATATGACGATTAATTCTGATGGACATGGCTCTCTTCAACAATGAAATGTTTCAAACCACCTCCTACTGTTCACTGAAGAAAGCCATATACACCCAGAGAGAGGGAAATGAAATATGGACCACAACATAACATTTTCATGATCTCTATTGACATTTGCTTGCATTGTGTTGCCTTTCTCTGATTCTTTTTTTTTCTTGTAGATAGGATTTTTCTTGCATAACTTGTCAAGAATTTCAACATTATTAACATGTAGTGGACTTCCTACCATCTAGGGGAGGGGAGGGGACTGGGGGTAAAATCTGTAATGGAAAGCTTTGTAAAGATCATTGTTGGGGAACTACCCATACATATGTTATACAAATAAAAAGCTTTAAGTAAAAAAAAATCTTTGCTAACAAATAATAGAGAAAGAGCATTGGATTTAGATTTGAAGGTTCTAAGTTCAAATATTTCTGATGCACCCTTTTTGGCCTTGGTAGAACCCCAAAATGTCAGTATTGGACTTTAGAGACCTTTGTGCCTGAAAGTAAATTTTCCCTATAGATTTCCCAATTACTGCTTATCAGGATTTACCATCAGATCATCTGTTTAAAGGTGAATATACTAAGTGCTTTTTAAAACACTAGTTAATCTAAATAGGTTAAATATGTGACATATGTGATAGTATTTAGCTTAATAGGGATTAAAAATGAGAGTAACCTATAGAAACTATGCACAAAAAACAGCCAAATTAGAGGAATAATAAGCATATATCTGAGATGAGCTGTAGAAGTATGGCAAATAAGTATCACTCTTATTTACTTCTACCCATTTCTTGGCTGGGCAACTCCTCTCCTTAAGAGTAAACCACATCTGGGGCAGCTAGATGGCACAGTGGATAGAGCATCAGCCCCGAAGTCAGGACTACCTGAGTTCAAATCTGATCTCAGACACTTAACATTCCCTAGCTGTGTGACCCTGGGCAAGTCACTTAAACCCAATTGCCTCAGCAAAAAGCAAAAATAAAAAAAAAAGAGTAAACCACATCTATTCCCTTCTTCTTTTTCATCTTTCTTTGACACTGTGATTTTTTTTTCAAAATGGAGCTAAGGTAACAATGGCAAAGTAAATTGCAAAAGTCCCACTTCAATATTAGTCCACTTGTCCTCATCATTAGTGCTGAATCATTTCTTAGGAGTCTAGGTATAAATATTTTTGCTTACCTGAACAATTAAAAAAATGAGTTGCTTTTTTTCCTAATATGTAGAGCCTCCAGCCCAAGATCAAGTCCTAGTTAAACTATCACAGTTTTAAGTCCTTTTGTGTATCCTCTCTAATGGAGTTATCTCTCATTCCTCTTATCAACAGTATTTCCAATATGTAATATGTAAAGATTGGTATTATAAGTAGTTTTAAGTAGTAAATAGCTTAAAAAAACATTGACATGGTAGATGGTTAAACAGAGAATGATAAACAAAATTATAAGAATAGTAATGTCTCTTCCACCCACAGGAAGGCTTCAAGCTCCAACCTTTTCCAAAGAGAGAAGGAAAAAATTAATCATCCATTAGAGACTCATAAATTTGGACTTTTTGATGCAATGCAGCCTCTATCCTAAATCCTATTTGGGATTAATTCACAACACTAAGTCTTAAAATCCCAGCACCTTGTTTCAAAATAGCTATCTTCTGGGGCTTCTCTCTTCAAATACTATTTACTTTTTATTTATAAATGACTTTTGTGTGTCTTTTTCCTTTCTTCACTCTGTCAGCCTTTAGGGTTCTTATTCTCCATAATCCCTTAGGAGGAATTATAATTCTTTAAATCTCTTCAACTCCTTAGCCCAAACAAAAATTCAGGACAAAATATCTAAGATGTTGACTGGAGTACTAGAAAATTTCCTCCTGTTTAACAAGTATTCATCTCCACTGGACACATCTACTTGGTGATACATGATAGGGTAAGGACAACATATCACTATAGCTCTTAGACAATATCAAACACTTTTGATAATTATTGTCTTAAAATGCAATTTATAATCTGATAATGCTAAACCACCTTTCTTTACTTTTTTAATTAATTCCTTTGATTTTCTTAGCCTGTTGTTCTTCTAAATTGATTTTGGTTTTAATTTTAGCTCATTTTTTATAATCATATCTGATTAGCATTAAATAAGTAGATTAGTTATAACTATTATTTTAATTATATTGTGTTGTACACCTATGAAGAATTACTTCATATTTAAAGTAACTATTTTAATGTGACTTTACTTGCATAAAAAGTGTTTTATACTTATGTTCATAAAGTTCTGAGGTTTGTCAAGGCAGGGGTACTCCCAAGTACTCTGTTGTTTATGGTTATTTTAAATACCATATATCTTACTATTTCTTCTTGCAGGTTTTGTTGGTGATATATAGAAAGGTTGATTATCTATGTGGTTTTATTTTATAGCATACTACTTTACTAAAAATTTTAACTGTTAAAACTAGCTTCCTAGTTGCATCTTTAAGTTTTCCCAAGTATTTTCATCATGTCATCTGTAAAAAATGTCTAATTACTCATTGCCCATTATAATTTTATCACTTTCTTTTTCTTCTCTTATTGCCATTACTAGCATTTCTTTTTGAATAATATTGACAATAATGGTCATCCTTGTTTCAGTCCTGATTTTATTGGGAAGGTTTTTATCTTGTACCCAATACTAATTATTTTTGTACATGGTTTTAGGTAGATGCTTTTTATCATTTTAAGGAAAAATCTAGGAGATAGACTCAAGATGGCAGAGTAAAGGCAGGGAATCACCCAACCTCTACCCTAAGACCCTGCAAAATACCTTTAAAAACAATTCCAGGAGGTGGAGCCAAGATGGCAAACTGCAGACAGAGTCCTCTGTGAGCTCCTGAGACCTTCCCTCAGTCTCAGAAAAATTGAGCCTCCGAACTAGTTCTGGAGTGAGGGCGCCACCAAACACTTGGACTACAACGCACTTCTATCAAATATCTATCAAATGAAGAGGAAATTAGAGTAATAATTAGGAGTTACTTTGCCCAAATTTATGCCAATAAATTTGATAATCTAAATGAAATGGAGGAATATCTACAAAAATATAGATTGCCCAGGTTAACAGAAGAAGAAATAAATTATTTAATTACACCCATATTAGAAAAAGAAATAGAACAAGCTATTAAACAACTCCCTAAGAAAAAATCTCCAGGGCCAGATGGTTTTACATGTGAATTCTACCAAACATTCAAAGGACAATTAATTCCAATATTATACAAACTATTTGTAAAAATAGGGACATGAGGTATACTACCAAATTCCTTCTTTGATACAGATATGGTGCTGATAGCTAAACCAGGTAGGGAGAAAACAGAGAAAGAAAACTATAGACCCATTTCCCTAATGAATATTGATGCAAAAATTTTAAATAAGATTTTAGCAACGAGATTACAGAAAGTTATCTCCAGGATAATACATCTTGACCAAGTAGGATTTATACCAGGATTGCAGGGCTGGTTCAATATCAGGAAAACTATCAGCATAATCAATTACATTAATAACCAAACTAACAAAAACCATATGATTATCTCCATAGACGCAGAAAAAGCATTCAATAAAATCCAACACCCTTTCCTATTAAAACACTAGAGAGTATGGGAATAAATGGGCTTTTCCTTAAAATGATTAGTAGCATCTATTTAAAACCATGAGCAAGCATCATATGTAATGGAGACAAACTAGAACCATTCCCAATAAGATCAGGAGTGAAACAAGGCTGCCCACTGTCACCATTACTATTTAATATTGTATTAGAAATGTTAGCTTTGGCAATAAGAGAAGAAAAAGAGATAAAAGGAATTAGAGTAGGTAATGAAAAAAACAAATTATCACTCTTTGCAGATGACATGATGGTATACTTAGAGAACCCTAAAGACTCAATTAAAAAACTACTAGAAATAATTCACAACTTTAGTAAAGTTGCAGGATTCAAAATAAATCCACATAAATCATCACCATTTTTATATATTACCAATAAAGTTCAGCAGCAAGAGATAGAAAAAGAAATTCCATTCAGAATAGCGGATGATAGCATAAAATATCTGGGAATCTATTTGCCAAGAAAATGTCAGAAACTATATGAACTAAATTACAAAACACTTTCCACACAAATAAAACCAGACCTAGTCAATTGTAAAAACACTAAGTGCTCATGGGTAGGCCGAGCGAATATAATAAAAATGACAATACTACCCAAACTAATTTACTTATTTTGTGCCATACCATTAAAACTCCCAAGAAACTATTTTACAGATCTAGAAAAAATAGCAGCAAAGTTCATTTGGAAGAACAAAAGGTCAAGAATTTCAAGGGAATTAATGAAAAAAAAGACAGATGAAGGTGGCCTTGCTGTACCAGATCTAAAACTATATTATAAAGCAGCGGTCATCAAAACCATTTGGTACTGGCTGAGAAATAGAGCCGTCGATCAATGGCATAGGATAGGATATCAGGACAAGCTAGGTAATAACGTTAGCAATTTAGTGTTTGATAAATCCAAAGACCCCAGCTTTTGGGATAAGTACTCACTATTCAGCAAAAACTGCTGGGAAAATTGGAAACTAGTGTGGAAGAAATTAAAGCTGGACTCACACCTAACACCACCCACAAAGATAAGATCTAAATGGGTTCATGATCTGGATATAAAGAGTGATACTATAAGTAAATTAGAGGAATGTAATATAGTTTACCTCTCAGACCTATGGAGATGGAATAAATTTATATCCAAAGAAAATCTGGAACTCTTAATTGAACACCAGATAGATAATTTTGATTATATTAAGTTAAAAAGTTTCTGTACAAACAAAACTAATAAATACAAGATTAGGAGGGAAGCATCAAATTGGGAAATCATCTTTACATTTAAGGGGTCTGATAAAGGTCTCATCTCTAAGATATATAGAGAATTGTTTCACATTTATAAGAATTCAAGCCATTCTCCGACTGATAAATGGTCAAAGGATATGAACAATTTTCAGATGACGAAATTAAAACTATTTATAGTCATATGAAAAGGTGCTCCAAATCACTATTGATCAGAGAAATGCAAATTAAGACAACTCTGAGGTACCACTACACACCTGTCAGATTGGCTAAAATGACAGGAAAAAATCACGATGAATGTTGGAGGGGATGTGGGAAGACTGGGACACTGATGCATTGTTGGTGGAGCTGTGAACTGATCCAACCATTCTGGAGAGTAATTTGGAGCTATGCTCAAAAAGTTATCAAACTATGAAACCCTTTGACCCAGCAGTGTTTCTATTGGGCTTTTACCCCAAAGAAATCATAAAAGAAGGAAAGGGCCCCACATGTGCAAGAATGTTTGTGGCAGCTCTTTTTGTAGTGGCTAGAAACTGGAAACTGAATGGATGACCATCAATTGGAGAGTGGATGAATAAATTATGGTATATGAATGTTATGGAATATTATTGCTCTGTAAGAAACAACCAGCAGGACGATTTCAGAGAGGCCTGGAGAGACTTGCATGAACTGATGCTGAGTGAGATGAGCAGAACCAGGAGATCATTATACACGGCAATAACAATACTATATGAGGATCAGTTCTAAGGGATATGACTCTCTTCATCAATGAAATGCTTCAAACCAATTCCAATTATTCAGTGAAGAAAGCCATATATACCCAGAGAGAGGGATGTGAAATGTAGACCACAACATAACATTTTCATGTTCTCTATTGAGGTTTGCTTGCATTGTATTTCCTTTATCAGATTATTATTTCTTGTAGATACGATTTCTCCTGCACAAAAAAAAAATGATGTGGCAATAACTATACATATATTCGATTTCTCAAATATTCTAACATAATTATCATGTAGTGGATATCCTGCCATCTAGGGGAGGGGTGGGGAGTAGATGGGAAAAATTTGTAACAGAAAGCTTTGTAAGGGTTAATGTTTAGGAATTACCCATACATATGTTTTACAAATAAAAAGTATTAATAATAAATAAATAAAAACAATTCTAAACAAATTTTAGAACATCAGAATTTTAAAAAAAGATGGAATGAAACAATTTTTCAGCTGAAAATAACTTAGAAGGTCAGCTGGGAAGATATGTTGCACCAGGATAGGTCCAGAGAACAATCTTAATAAGACTGTGCCAGTACAGCTCCAGCCCCAGCAAATTAGGAGTGGATATTGGGGCCTCTAAATCAGTGGCAGTAGCAGTGGTTTCCAGAATTCTCAGCTGATAGAAGCCCATGATTACTTGGAAATATTTGTCATACTAGAATGTGAGAGGAACTCCAGCAAACCAGGGGTGAGCATTGGGAGCCACTGAACAAATAATGATGCCAGTAGCAGCAGCAGCAGCAACAGCAGTAGTGGTGGTGGTCTTGGTGGCTTCTGAAAGTCTCAACCTACAGATAAGGAGATCAAACAGATCATCAGAAGGAGATTACAGATGTCTGAGGCCAGGACTATGTTTCTTTGCCTGTATTGGGATCTGGGTTGCTGTCCTGGCTCACAGTACAGGTTCCTAAAAGGAACTTTCAAAGTCCTCAAGTTTAGGACATTTAACTCTTTACCCTAGAAATAGAGGCCTACTTTAACAAAGAATTAAAAACTAAATAATAGGCTGGAGAAATGAGCAAAGAAAAAGATTCTGATCAATAGACATTATTATGCTAGCAAGAAAGATTAAAAACACACTCAGAAAAAGATAAGAAAATCAAAGTTCCTACACCCAGGGCCTCCAAGAAAAAAAAAAGAATTGGTCTTAGGCCATACAAGAGGATAAATGGGATTTTGAAAATGGAGTAAGAGAGATAGAGGAGAAACTGGAAAGAGAAATAAGAGTGATATAAAAGGAAGTAAGTAAAGCTAATGACAAGAGTGCTTTACAACAACAAAACTGGTCAAGTGAAAAAGGGAGGTAAAAAAGCTCACTAAGGAAAATAATCCCTTAAGAATTGCAATTGAGCAAATGAAAGCTAATGGCATGAGAAATCAAGAAACAATGTGAAATATCTTATTGAAAGAACAACTGACCTGGAAAATATATCCAGAAAAGATCATTTTAACATTATTGATCTACTTGGAAGCCATGATACAAAAAAGAACTTGGACTTCACCTTTCAAGAAATTATCAAGGAAAACTCTACTGTTATTCTAGAACCAGAAGCTAAACTAGAACTTGAAAGAATCTGCCAATAATCTCATGAAAGAAACATCAATATAAAAACTCCCAGGAATAAAGCCAAATTTCAAAACACCATCCTCAAAGAAATAGTATTGCAGGCATCCAGAAAGGAATAATTCAAGTATAATAGAATGGTAATCAGGATAACCCAAGATTTAGCCACTTCCATATTAAAGAATCAGAGGGCTTGCAGTATGATATTCTGCCAGATGAATTTTATTATGTTTTCTAGTTCTATAAAATATTTTTTGGCAGTTTGATTGGTATAGCACTGAAAAAGTAGATCATTTTAGACAGAATTATCATTTTTATTTTAGCTCAGCCTAACCATGAGCAAGTGACATTTTTACAATTGTTTAGATTTGTCTTTTTTTGTGTGAGAAATGTTTAGTAATTGTGTTCATATAATTCTTGAATTTGTCTTCACAGGTAGACCCCCAAGTATTTTCTTTTGTCTACAGTAATTATAAATGGAATTTCTCTTTCTATTTCTTGCTAATGGGCTTTCTCAGTAATATATAGAAATGTTAATGCTTTGTGTGGGTTTATATTAAATCCTACATCTTTGCTAAAGTTTTTCATTGTTTTGAGTAGTTTTTTGGATGATTTTCTAGGATTCTCTAAATATATTATCATATTTGCAAAGAGTGATAGTTTTATTTGCTCATTGCCTATTCTAATCTCTTTCATTTTTTTCCTTGTTGCTAAAGCCAACATTTCTAGTACAATGTTGAATAATAGTGGTGATAATGGGCAACCTTATTTCACCCCCTTATTTTATTGGTAATGCATCCAGCTACTCTCCATTAAAAATAAAACTTGCTGTTGGATTTAGATAGATACTGCTTTTTATTTTAAAGAAAGTTCCCTTTATCTTCTATGTTCTCTAGTGTTTTAATAGGAATGGATACTATATTTTGTCAAAAGCTTTTTCTGCAGCTATTGAGATTATCATATGATTTCTGTGGGTTTCATTATTGATATGGTCTATTATGGTCATAGTTTTCCTGATATTGAACCAATATTGCCTTCCTAAAATAAATTCTACTTAATCATAGTGTGTTGTTCTGCTGATAAGCTGATATAATCTCTTTATTGATATTTTATTTAAATGTTTTGCATCTATATTTCCTAAGAGATTTATCAATAATTTTTTTTTCTCTTTTGGCTGTTCCTAGTTTAGCTGTAAGTACCACATTTGTGTCAGAGAAGGAATTTGGCAGTACTCCTTCTTCACCTATTTTTCCAAGTAGTTTACATAATACTGGAATTAATTTTTTTTAATTATTTGGTAGAATTCATTTGTGAATCTATCTGCCCTTGAAGATTTTTTGTTAGAGAGTTCATTAATGACTTGTTCAATTTAAGTAATTTTAATTTAAATAGTTTAAGTAATTAATTTCCTCTTCTGTAATTCTTGACTATTTGTATTTTTGTAAATATTCATCCATTTTGGTTACATTGACAGGCTTGTGGCCATTCAGTTGGGGAAAATAGCTCTTAATTTTAATTTCTTTTTCATTGGTGATAAGTTAAAACTTTTCATTTTTGATGCTGGTATTTAATTGGGGTTTTTAATTTGTTTTTTTTCTACCTTTTTTCGTTACATGGCCAATTCTTTGATCTCCTTTTTTTTATCAAAGCTTTTTATTTGTATAACATATATATGGGTAGTTCCCCAACATTGATCTTTACAAAGCTTTCCATTACAAATTTTACCCCCAGTCCCCTCCCCTCCCCTAGATGGCAGGAAGTCCACTACATGTTAATAATGTTGAAATGCTTGAGAAGTTATGCAAGAAATATCCTATCTACAAGAAAAAAAAGAATCAGAGAAAGGCAACACAATGCAGGCAAATGTCAATAGAGATCATGAAAATGTTTGTTACGTTGTGGTCCATATTTCATTTCCCTATCTCTGGGTGTATATGGTTTTCTTCAGTGAACAATTGGAACTGGTTTGAGACAATTCTTTGTTGCAAAGAGCCATGTCCATCAGAATTGATCATAATGTAATACTGTTGTTACTGTGTATGATGATGTCCTGGTTCTGCTCATTTCACTCAGCATCAGTTCATGCAAGTCCCTCCAGGCCTCTCTGAAATCGTCCTGCTGGTCGTTTCTTACAGAGCAATAATATTCCATAACATTCATATACCATAATATATTCAGCCACTCTCCAATTGATGGGCATCCCTTCAGTTTCCAGTTTGTAGCCACTACAAAAAGGGCTGCCACAAACATTCTTGTGCAGGTGGGTCCCTTTCCCTCCTCTAAGATCTCTTTGGGATATGGTAGAAACACTGCTGGGTCAAAGAGTATGCACAGTTTGACAACTTTTTGAAAATAGCTCCAAATTGCTTTCCAGAATGGTTGGATCCGTTCACAGTTCCACCAACAATGTATTAGTGTCCCAGTTTTCCCACACCCCCTCCAACATTCATCGTTATCTTTTCCTGTCATTTTAGCCAATCTGACAGGTGTGTAGTGGTACCTAAGAGTTGTCTTAATTTGCATTTCTCTGATCAGTAGCGATTTGGAGCAACTTTTCATATGACTAGAGATGGTTTTAATTTCATCATTTGAAAATTGTCTGTTCATATCCCTTGACCACTTATCTATTGAAGAGTGGCTTGAATTCTTATATATATGAGACAATTCTCTATATGTTTTAGAAATGAGGCCTTTATCAGAACCATTAAATGTAAAGATGATTTCCCAATTTGATGCTTCCCTCCTAATCTTGTCTGCATTTGTTTTGTTTGTACAGAAACTTTTTAACTTAATATAATCAAAATTATCCATCTGGTGTTCAATTAGGAGTTCCAGGTCTTCTTTGGACATAAATTTATTCTATCTCCACGGGTCTGAGAGATAAATTATATTACAATCCTCTAACTTGCTTACAAAGTCCCTCTTTATATCTAGATCATGAACCCATTTACATCTTATCTTGGTATATTGTGTTAGGTATGGGTCAAGCCCTAATTTCTTTCACACTAGTTTCCAATTTTCCCAGCAGTTTTTGCCGAATAGTGAGTATTTATCCCAAAAGCTGGGGTCTTTGGGTTTATCGAATACTACATTGTTAAGGTTATTGCCTGGATTGTCCTGATATCCTATCCTGTGCCACTGATCGACTGCTCTATTTCTTAGCCAGTACCAAATGGTTTTGATGACCGCTGCTTTATAATATGATTTTAGATCTGGTACAGCAAGGCCACCTTCATCTGCCTTTTTTTCATTAATCTCCTTGAGATCCTTGACCTTTTGTTCTTCCAAATGAACTTTGCTACTATTTTTTCTAGATCTGTAAAATAATTTCTTGGGAGTTTGATTGGTATGGCACTAAATAAGTAGATTAGTTTGGGTAGTATTGTCATTTTTATTATGTTTGCTCTGCCTATCCATGAGCACTTAATATTTTTCCAATTGATTAGGTCTGATTTTATTTGTGTGGAAAGTGTTTTATAATTTAGTTCGTATAGTTTCTGACTTTTCCTTGGCAGATAGATTCCCAAATATTTTATCCTATCATCTGCTATTTGGAATGGAATTTCTTTTTGCATCTCTTGCTGCTGAACTTTGTTGGTAATATATAAAAATGCTGATGATTTATGCGGATTAATTTTGAATCCTGCCACTTTGCTAAAGTTGTGAATTGTTTCTAGTAGTTTTTTAGTTGAGTCTCTAGGGTTCTCTAAGTATACCATCATGAAATCTGCAAAGAGTGATAATTTGGTTTCTTCATTACCTACTCTAATTCCTTTTATGTCTTTTTCTTCTCTTATTGCTAAAGCTAACATTTCTAATACAATATTGAATAGTAATGGTGACAGTGGGCAGCCTTGTTTCACTCCTGATCTTATTGGGAATGGTTTTAGTTTGTTTCCATTACATATGATGCTTGCTGATGGTTTTAAATAGATGCTACTGATCATTTTAAGGAAAAGCCCATTTATTCCGATACTCTCTAGTGTTTTTAATAGGAAAGGGTGTTGGATTTTATCAAAGGCTTTTTCTGCATCTATGGAGATAATCATATGGTTTTTGTTAGTTTGGTTATTAATGTAATTAATTATGCTGATAATTTTCCTAATATTGAACCAGCCCTGCATCCCTGGTATAAATCCAACTTGGTCATAGTGTATTATCCTGGGGATGACTTTCTGTAATCTCATTGCTAATATCTTATTTAAAATTTTTGCATCAATATTCATTAGGGAAATAGGTCTATAGTTTTCTTTCTCTGTTTTCACCCTACCTGGTTTAGCTATCAGCACCATATTGGTCTCATAGAAGGATTCGGGCAATATACCTTCTGTCCCTGTTTTCTCAAATAGTTTGTGTAGTATTGGAATTAATTGTTCATTGAATGTTTGGTAGAATTCACATGTAAATCCATCTGGCCCTGGAGATTTTTTCTTAGGGAGTTGGTTAATAGCTTGTTCTATTTCTTTTTCTTATATGGGGCTATTTAAATAATTTATATCCTCTTCTGTTAACCTGGTCAATCTATATTTTTGTAGATATTCCTCCATTTCATTTAGATTATCCAACTTACTGGCATAAAGTTGGGCAAAAAAATTCCTAATTATTGCTCTGATTTCCTCTTCATTGGAGGAAAGTTCTCCCTTATCATTCTTAAGACTAACAATTTGATTTTCTTCTTTCCTTTTTCTTATCAAATTAACTAAAGGCTTGTCTATTTTGTTGGTTTTTTCATAGAACCAACTCTTAGTTTTATTTAACTCAATATTTTTCTTATTTTCAATTTTATTAATTTCTCCTTTTACTTTTAGAATTTCCAATTTGGTACTTAATTGAGGGTTTTTAATTTGTTCTTTTCCTAGTTTTTTTAATAATATGCCCAATTCATTGATCTTTTCTTTCTCTATTTTATGCAAGTAAGCATCAAGAGATATAAAATTGCCCCTTATAACCACTTTAGCCATATCCCACAAATTTGGTATGTTGTCTCCTTATTGTCATTCTCCTGGATGAAATTATTGATTGTGTCTATGATTTGCTCTTTCACCCATTCATTCTTCAGGATTAGATTATTTAATTTCCAATGAACTTTTGGTTTATTTTCTCCTGGGCTTATATTGGATGTGATTTTTATTGCATCATTATCTGAAAAGGATGGATTTACTATTTCTGCCTTTCTGCATTTGATTTTGAGGTTTTTATGCCCTAACACATGGTCAGTTTTTGTATCGGTTTCATGGACTGCTGAGAAAAAAGTGAACTCCCTACTGTCTCCATTCAACTTTCTCCATAGATCTATCACACCTAACTTTTCTAACAATTGGTTTACCTCCAAGTTTCTTTCTTGTTTATTTTGTGGTTTGATTTATCTAATTCTGAGAGAGCAAGGTTGAGATCCCCCACTAGTATTGTTTGGCTGTCTATTTCTTCTTTCATCTCTCTTAATTTCTCCCCTAGGAATTTGTGTGCTATTGCACTTGGTGCATATATATTTAGTATAGATATTGCTACATTATCTATGGTACCCTTTAATAAAATATAGTTTCCTTCCTTATCTCTTTTGATTAGATCTATCTTGGCTTTTACTTGATCTGAGATAAGGATTGCTACCCCTGCTTTTTTTTTGTTCACCTGAAGCATAATAGGTCCTGCTCCAGCCTTTTACCTTCATCCTATATGTGTCACTATGTTTTAGATATGTTTCTTGTAGACAACATATTGTGGGATTCTGGTTTTTAATTCAGTCTGATATCCGCTTCCGCTTTATGGAGAGTTCATCCCATTCACATTCACAGTTAGAATAACTAATTTTTTATTACCTGACATCTTATTTACCCAAGTTATGTTTTCCCCTTTCCTTTCCCCTTTCTCCCTTCCCCCCTCCTCAGTACTTTGCTTTTGATGATCCCCTCCTTCAAACAATACTCCACCCTTTAGATCCCTTCCCCCTGTTTTTACTACTTTCCCCTGATTCTTCTATTTTCCCTTCAATTAGTTTATCCCTTTCTTTTCCTCCTTTCCCTCCCTCTTCCCTCTAGCAACAGACAAGTTTCTATGTGAAATCAAATGTCTGATATACACTTTTAGAGCCCAACCTGATGAGAGTAAGATTTACACAATGCTCAACTCCCTCCCCTCTTTCTCTCAATTATATTAGGTTTTCTTTGCCT
>JAJPUD010027817.1:0-15222 GCA_023553655.1 Myrmecobius fasciatus | reverse complement strand
TTGAGTCAATTCTCTATATATTTTAGAAATGAGGCCTTTATCAGAACTTTTGGATGTAAAAATATTTTCCCAGTTTACTGCTACCCTTCTAATCTTGTCTGCATTCATTTTGTTTGTACAAAAACTTTTTAACTTGATAAAGTCAAACTTATTTATTTTGTGATTAATGATGACCTCTAGTTCTTCTTTGGTCACAAATTCCTTCCCCCTCCACAGGTCTGAGAGGTAAACCATCCTACATTGTTCTAATTTGTTTATCATATCATTCTTTATGCCTAGATCATGAATCCATTTTGAGCTTATCTTGGTATATGGTGTTAGGTGTGGGTCAATGCCTAATTTCTTCCAGACTAGTTTCCAATTATCCCAGCAGTTTTTGTCAAATAGTGAGTTTTTATCCCAAAAACTGGGGTCTTTGCGTTTATCAAACACTAGATTACAATTGTCATTGAGTATTTTGTCCTGTGAACCTAACCTATTCCACTGATCCACTACTCTATTTCTTATCCAGTACCAAATGGTTTTCGTGACCACTGCTTTATAATATAGTTTTAGATCTGGTGCAGCTAGGCCACCCTCATTTGCATTTTTTTTCATTAATTCCCTTGAAATGCTTGACCTTTTGTTTTTCCAGATGAATTTTGTTGTTATTTTTTCTAGTTCAGTTAAATAATCTCTTGGGAGTTTGATTGGTATAGCACTAAATAGATAGATTAGTTTAGGTAGTATTGCCATCTTTATTATATTCGCTCGACCTATCCAAGAGCACTTGATGTTTTTCCAGTTCTTTAGATCTGACTTTATTTGTGTGGAGAGTGTTTTGTAGTTTTGCTCATATAGATCCTGACTTTCCCTTGGCAGATATATTCCCAAATATTTTATACTATCGATAGTTATTTTGAATGGAATTTCTCTTTGTATCTCTTGCTGTTGCATTTTGTTGGTGATGTATAAAAATGCTGATGATTTATGTGGATTTATTTTGTATCCTGCAACTTTGCTAAAGTTGTGGATTAATTCTAATAGTTTTTTAGTTGATTCTCTAGGGTTCTCTAAGTAGACCATCATATCATCTGCAAAGAGTGATAATTTGGTTTCCTCATGACCTACTCTAATTCCTTTCATCTCTTTTTCTTGTCTTATTGCCAAGGCTAGCATTTCTAATACAATATTGAATAGTAATGGTGATAGTGGGCAACCTTGTTTCACCCCTGGTCTTATTGGGAATGGTTCCAGTTTATCACCATTACATATGATGCCAGCTGATGGTTTTAAATAAATGCTATCGACTATTTTAAGGAAAAGTCCATTAATTCCTATACTCTCTAATGTTTTTAATAGGAATGGATGTTGGATTTTATCAAATGCTTTTTCTGCATCTATTGAGATTATCATATGTTTTCTTGTTAATTTGGTTATTAATATAGTCAATTATGTTAATAGTTTTCCTAATATTGAACCATCCCTGCATTCCTGGTATAAATCCTACTTGGTCATGGTGTATTATTCTGCGAATGATTTCTGTAATCTCTTTGCTAATATTTTATTTAAGATTTTTGCATCAATATTCATTAAGGAGATTGGTCTATAATTTTCTTTCTCTGTTTTTGTTTTACCTGGTTTAGGTATCAGTACCATGTCTGTATCATAAAAGGAGTTAGGTAGGAGTCCTTCATTCCCTATTTTTTCAAATAGTTTATATAATATTGGAGTTAACTCTTCTTTAAATGTTTGGTAGAATTCACATGTAAATCCATCTGGTCCTGGAGATTTTTTCTTAGGGAGTTGATTAATGACTTGTTCTATTTCTTTTTCTGAAATGGGACTATTTAAGTAATATATTTCCTCTTCTGTTAAACTGGGCAATCTATATTTTTGTAGATATTCCTCCATTTAACTTAGGTTATCAAATTTATTGGCATACAGTTGGGCAAAGTAACTCCTGATTATTGCTCTAATTTCCTCTTTATTGGGGGAAAGTTCTCCCTTTTCATTTTTGAGACTAACAATTTGATTTTCCTCTTTCCTTTTTCTAATTAAATTAACCAGAGGTTTATCTTTTTTGTTGGTTTTTTCATAAAACCAACTTTTAGTTTTATTTATTAATTGAATAGTTTTTTTTTTTTTTTTTTACTTTCAATTTACCAATCTCTCCTTTTATTTTTAGGATTTCAAGTTTGGTATTTGATTGGGGGTTTTTAATTTGTTCTTTCTCTAGCTTTTTTAGTTGCAAGACCAATTCATTCATGTTCTCTTTTTCTATTTTATGCAAATAAGCATCTAGAGATATAAAATTTCCCCTTATTACTGCTTTGGATGTATCCCACAAATTTTGGTATGTTGTCTCATTATTGTCATTCTCTTGAATAAAATTAGTAATTGTGTCTATAATTTGCTGTTTCATCCATTCATTCTTTGGGATAAAATTATTTAGTTTCCAATTGCTTTTTGGTCTATTTTCTCCTGGCCTTATATTGCATGTGATTTTTATTCCGTCATGATCTGAAAAAAATGCATTTATTATTTCTGCCTTCCTGCATTTGTCTTCATATCCTTTCACCATTTATAAACTGGGGACTAGTTTATATTCTACAAATTTCATATAGTTCTCTATGTATTTGAGAAATTCTTTATTAGGGACTGTTACTTTAACTATTGCCTCACAGCTTTCTGTTTTCCTTCTAAATTTGGTTACATTGGTTTTATGTGTACAAAAGCCTTTATATTATAATAAAATCACAATTATCTACTTTGTAGTTTTTAATGTTCTTTATCTTTTGTTTAATCATGAAATTTTCCCTTCCTCATCTATCTGACAGATACTGTATTCCTTGCTCTTCTAAATTTATTGTGATGTCAACCTTCATGTATAAATAATGTTCCCATTTGGAATTTATCTTGGAATACAATGTGATTTGTTGTTCTACATCTACTTTATGTTCTGTTGCTTTTCAGTTATCCAAGCAGTTTTTGTCAAACAGTAATTTCTTATCCTAAAAGTTGGGGTCTTTGTGTTTATCAAACACTAGGGTACCATGATCATTGACTATTGTACCTTGTGTACCTATTCTATTCCACTTATCCACCAATCTATTTCTTAACCCATAGTTATAAACCCATACTTTATAATACAGTTTGAGATAAATATTGCTAGTTCACCTTCCTTTGGATATACTTTTAAATAGATCCTCTGTGACCTTGAAAAGTCACTTTTCATGGCAACTATAACTTCCACATTTACATATTGAGGGAAGTGAACCAGATAGTCTCTTGCTGTACTTCTTGTGACTTTAAGTCTATTAAGCTATAACCCAAATCATCTGATTTCAAGATTAAATTTTTTTCATGGACATATTCTTATAAGTACCTGATATTAAATGTTCCAAATCTTATTCTAGAAGTTTATCTTATTTTGGATAACCACATATATGAGTGACTTGATATCTGTGTGATCATGAAGAAATCTCTTAGTTTCTCAGAATCTTATTTCCTCATATTTAAAATAGTGATAATATGTAATAACACTTCACAGGGTTATAGATAAAGCAAACAACAAACTTAATGTACAAAATAATTAGAAATTTGTTATTACTGTTATAATTATACTATTATACTTTATTAATTTATTTTTATTTATTAATGATAGCAAACTTTTAAAATATGGCTATAGATAGTTTGAATTTTTCATTTGAGAATTTTCTGTTGAATATCCTTTGAACACTTTTCAGTCAGGGAATGGTTATTAATCTTATAAATTTGAGTCCTTTCCTTATATATTTTAGAAATGAAATCTTTATCAGAGGAACTTGCAGCAAAGTTTTGTTTGTTTGTTCATTTGTTTTTTGTTTTTTGTTTTCCCCCACTAGCTAACTGGTTCCCTTTTAATATTATCTGCAATGTGTGCAAAAACTTTTAATAGTTTTTGTAAACAGCTATATTTATCTTGACAAAAATCAAGCTTTTCCAACTTTTTAGACAACAGAATAGTATCTAAGACAACATAGTCTTGGATAACCTAGGATTGCTGCTATAGCATATTATGGCATCAAAGTAATAATTAATGCAAAATGGATAGCTAAGTGTGAAAGAGATTAAAGATTAGGATGGAGCTGGACCTGTGATCTAATAGATATAGAGAACTCCTCTTACCCTTACAGGATGTCTTATCTCTTAAAGTTAAAGTCTTAGAGTCTTAGCCCTGAAAAATTAAGTGATTTTTCAGAATCACATAGCCAGTGTGTGTCAGAGCTGGTTCTTAAATCCCATATACTATGGGACATAAGGGTTAGGAACAACAGTAAAAAGAACAGCTAAAGTAAAATTTGCTAAAAGAAAAAAAAAGATTTGTTTTTTTAAAAAAAAGTCTACATAGTTTATGAGCTTACTAAGGGCTGTTGCTATTGCTAATTAACATTGTCATTGAATAGAGGAAGTTTATGTAAAGGGATTAGAACCAAAACTGTAGTTTGCAGACTTTTTCTTGGTGGTTTGGTGAAAGTGGTCATTGTTGTGTGTGAATGTTTTAAAGCAGGCATCCTGGAATGGCTTGTCATTTTCTTCTCCAATTCATTTTATAAGTGAGGAAACTAAAGAAAACAGAATCATGTAACTTGCTCAAGGTCACAAAGCCTGATGTCAGTTTTAAACTCAGGAAGATGCATCTTTCTGATTCCTGCCACAATACTCTATACAATGCACCAATTTAGGCAGCTAGATTTTATAAACTGCTTATAAAACTTTTCCTCTATAAGCTCCCATTCTAATGTCTTCTCCAGGTCACACAATCAGCTTATGCCAGAAGCAGGATTTGAACTTACTTCTTGGCTCCAGGCCAGCTCTCTACCCATTAAACCATAATTTTATCTGCCAGGGGAATAAATTACCTTGTAAGAGCTGACTGCTTGTTAAATTTTCAATGGGAGCATTTTTACATTGAAAATTGCATCATGCTACAAATCAAAGATTGATTTCTTATTTTATTGACTGCCCAGACTTAAGAAAAGGATAGGGAAAATGATGAATAATGCAGATTAAGCTAAAAATACCATATGTGTTTTCTTGAAAGCCAGTTGTTAAATTTTTACCAGTACATTCTTGAATTATGATTCAAAAATCTCTAGGTAGGCATATGGGGAATAGGAAAACAGGGAAAGGGGAAGGTTGCATTCAGGGAATTCTCTGTATTTTTTTTATCCCAGTAAGAAAATAATCAAATGCAAACCAGGAGTTATTAAATGAAACATATTGTAATAAAATATTTTTTCTTTTTAAAAAATTATTAAAATTGCCATTTTATCAGCCCAGAAAATGGATTTTCCTGGAAGAACTACAACAGAAATAATGCTGCAGCTATTTCTGGTCCTTTAAATAAAAAAAGAAATAGCCCTTGAAGTGAATTTCAGTAATTTTTTTTATATTTGTGATACATAATATAGATATATTCTTATGAAGAAACTTCCTTTACTAGTACTAACCCTACCTACAATAGGTAGTACTAGAGAGTTCTCTCAAACTGTGAGATGTTAATTGACCTGCTGTAGGTCATAGAGTTAATTTGAGCCAGACAGAAAATAGAAACCCAGAGTGTCCTACCTTTGACTCTCTTGTTTCAGCCTCTGAGCCACATACTATTGCTCTCTCTTCCATTATCTGCAATAAAGCAAATGCACATTCAGTTCTGTGATGAAATGTTTCCTATGGTGTAGAAATAAGCTAATGATCTTAAAAGTATCTATCACTTTTGAATGAATCAGACTCCTGGAGGAAACATCAAAGGAAAAATATTGTGAATATTTATGAAAATAAACCAGCCTCCAGGAAAACATACTAGATTACCAGAAGGTAAATAAAAACTGGAATAAACTGATAAATTTTAAGAAAAAGATAGGTGTCAATTCAAAACACTATACCAATATTATCAGTAATTTGAATGTTTAATTAAATGATGGTTTTAAAATCTTGAAGAAAAACATTTCATTCCATAGAGGATATGCTTATTTCCTGAAGCTTTACTATACAGTTTCTTAACTTGACATCATAGTAAATAAATAACAATTAACTTTTTATACATTTAATATCTAAATTTATATATAATGATATATATCATATATCATATGTAATTATATATGTATAATGTATAAAATGTATATATTTTATATTTTAATTTAAAAAATCTCTGGTCAAAGGACAAGTCTAGGACTCCTTTTAATTTTCTTTTAAAGTTGTCAAATGAACATTAAGTACTTTGTGATTAGTCAAAGGTGTATTTCATTACTTGCTATTAGAGTAGTAATAGTGGTAGTAGTAGCATCAATAGCAGCAGCAGAATGTTAGTGTTAGTTGTCATAATTATAATGTAGTAGTTATGATGATAACAATTAATTAAATCTTTTCAGTCATATCCACCTTTTGGTGACCTTATTTGGGTTTTTCTTGGCAGAGATACTGGAATGGTTTGTCATTTCCTTCTCCAGCTTATTTTACACATGAGAAAACTGAGGTAACCAGGATTAAATGACTTCTCAATGCCACACAGCTAAGTGTCTGAGACTGAGAACTCACGTCCTCCAGACTGTACTATGCATCTAGATGTCCTGATAATATTATATTATTATTATCATAATATAATAATAATAATATTATAATATTATATATTATATTATATTATATCATTTACATATGATCATTTATATAAGGATGTGAGGCTTACAATTTTTTTTACATTGTATTTATATGCTATTTGAGCCTCAAATTTAATCCTGAAAGGTAGCATACAATTGTTACCCCCACTTTACAAATGAAAAAATAGAGGCATGAAGTGGTTAAGTGACATGTCCATAATTACCTAGCTAGTGTCTGAGGTAGGATTCAAACATAAATCTTCCTTACTTAAGTCCAGCATTTTACCCCTTAGCTGTGTCATCTTAAAAGAAAAATGGAATAAGTATTCAGATTTATCACATTTAGTTATTTTCATTGAAATCAGATAAATATTAAGCAATATCAGTAATATTTAAATAATATCAAAGAAACATTAAATATTTGGAGAAAGACACCTTTTTATTTTCTTTCTTCTTCCTTTTTTCTTTTCTTTTCTTTTTTCTTCTTTCTTCTTTTTTCTTCTTTCTTCTTTCTTCTCCTTTCTGCTTCTTCTTTCTTTCCTCTCTCTTTCCTCTTCTCTGTCTCTCTGTTTCTGTTTCTTTCTTGTTATTTTCAACTCCTCTCTTTTCTTTCTCTTTCTTGATTTCTCCTCCTTTTAGTCTTTTCTTTCTCTCTCTTTCCATGTCCCCAGCACCTCTTCCTCATCCTCCTCCCTCTCCACTTTCTCCTTCTCTTTATTTTTCTTCTCTCTCTCCCTATTTTCCCAAAAGAGAACAATGCTATCTTTTGTTTTATTTTGGTTGGTATTCTTTTTCTATTTTTCTATTTTCTTTTTTTTTTTTCTAATGGACAAGTTTTCTCATCTACAGAATGGAGAATTAGATTTGGCTTTTAAAATCTCTACTAGTTCTAAATGTATGGTCCTATTTTTCTTGTTTATTTTGTGGTTGGGAGCTTAGGAGTTCTGAGCAGTGTTAGGTCAGGGACTGACCCAGCAAACATAGAAAAGCCATTAATATTCTATCCAGTTTTTTTGTTTTGTTTTGTTTTGTTTTGTTTTTGAGGCACAAGTGCTTATGTCTTTAAGGTTATCACTAATAAACAGACCCTCAATTTGCAGAAATCATATACTTAAATGGATTTGCACATTTGCATTAGATATTACTTTTCCCTAAAGTCAATGAATTTATACATCCTCATTAAATATCCCCTTTCTGCTTTCTGTTAATGTACTTGGGTATAGACAGCCAAACTTTTTTTTTTTTTTTTTACTGGATATCACTTCTTACATCCAGGTGGACAGAACAGCAAGTGGAAACTTTCAAGACCTCCAATTACTGACTTTGAAGTAGCAATATTTTTGTACCATAAAATCCCCTCCAAGAGCAGTTCTCTTAAAAAAAAGAATCTATAGGTAGAAGTATAAATGTTGCTGACATATAACAGTGCATACAGAATAACTTCAATCTGTCTCTAACATGATTTTATAGCACTCTCCTGCACCCAATCTACATTTCAGTCAAAGTTAGCAACTTACTCATCCCCATAAAGACATGCTATCTCTGCTGCTTCTCTATGTTTTGGTAGACAGTTTCTCATACTCGGAATGCTTTTCTTCTCATACATATCTTAAAATCCACTCTTCTTTTTCAAAGTTCAGCTCTAGTATTGCCTCCCACAGGAGGTTCTTCTTTGTTTCTTTCTAGATGTTAACAGATCTCCTTCCTTAATTTTGGCTTTTCTATGATTTCATTGGTACAACGAACTCATTTGGAGGAAATTTTCTCTACCAATGTGCAGTAGCTTCTGTTCTGGGACTATAATCTTTCAGGCACTGAGGAATTAAATGACTTGATTAGGGCCACAGCTAATTTATTTATGTAAGAGGTGAGACATAAATTCAAACTCAGGGCTTCTAGACAATAGCCTTCCTCCAACTAAACCAGTCTATGCTTACTATTTATTTACTTCTTTCAGTGTATTTTGTATTTAATATTGACTATACAGTACAGTGAATAGAACCCTGAGTTTGGCATCTATATTGAAGCCCAACATAAGGCATTTATTAATTATGTGAGCTTGTGACTTAATATCTGTCTGCCTCAGTTTCCTCAGCTATAATATAAGAAGGAACTACCTTCAATATTGCTAAGAAGATCCAGTGAGATAGTATCTATAAAGCATTTAGTACAGTGCATGGTACATAGTAAGTGTTTTGAAAATTGCTTGTTTTCTTTTTTCTTTCTCTATTAAAAAGAATGAAAGTTCCTTGGGGTCAGGAATAATATTCTTTTTTACCTTTATACAACCTGAATGTAGCATAATGGCAGCAGACACTAGATAAATTACAGGATAAATTTTCGGTACCTAACTAATCAGACAGTTAATGAATAAATAGAAAACAGTTATTTGTTGCTAAATTATAGTAGGGGTTTTTTAAAGCCAAAATTTGTTTTCTACTTTCAAGAAACTCATTATTCGATAGGGGAGACAATTTAGAAATAATTATGTAGGAGCAGCTAGGTTCACAGTGGAGAGAGCCCCAGCCCTGAAGTCAGGAGAACCTGACTTCAAATCTGGTCTCAGACACTTAATATTCCCCAGCTGTGTGACCCTGGACAAGTCACTTAACTCCAATTGCCTCAGCAAAAAAGCAAAAGCAAAAGAAAAAAAATGAAATAATTATGTAATTACAAGATATAATTTTAAGGCAGTCTTAGAAGGAAGGGTAGATAGATAGCAATGCTGAAAAGGCCTTCTTCAGAGATAATTTCAGTAAAGATTTGCAATGATCAGAAACACAAGAACATCATACACAATAAAATCAATATTGTAACAAAGGTCAACTGTGAAATACAGTATTTCTGATGAGTACCATGATTTTTGACAATCCCAAAGAACTCATAATGAAAAATGCACTTCAAGAGATAACTGATAAACTCTGAGTAAAGATTGAAGTGTATCTTTCTACTTAAATTTTCTTGCTTATTTCTTTTGCAACATAACTAATATGAAGTACTTTTTGCATAACTTTACATATAATATTGGATTGATTACCTCACAAAAATGTGTGGACAAGAGGTTGGAAGGAAAGAATTCAGAACTATTTTTTTTTTTCCTCAAGGGGTAAGCTTTTAGCTTTTTGATGAAAACCAGGGTTGGTAGGTGGCAGGTAAAAGTTGAAGTAAGAAATGGAGTATAGTGTGTGAATAGCAAGTCCAGTGTTCCATTGTAAAGTGGATGAAAGATAATAGGTAAGAAGACAAGAAAGGCTGGAGGAAGCCAGGCTGGGAAGGTTTTTAAAATGATAAATAAAGGCTCTATATTTGATTCTAGAGGTAATAAGGAACTATTAGAATTTATTGCAGGAATAATAGTGGTAGGGAAATGGAGGCAGTGCCATTCACAGTGGGAAAGTCACTTTGGCAGCCAAGCATAGAATAGATTGGAGTGGGGAAGGGATTAGGGGCAAGCAGACAAACCAATAGTCCATTCTCAACTCTGTCTTGAGATACAACATCACATTCCTGCTTTTCTCTTTTAAATTGCATATAGCCTTCAGGGGATTACTACTTGGTTACTAACATTTTAGTGTGATTTAATGTCCCTAAATTATATAAGAGAATCCAAGGAGAAAGCTACTAAACAAGAAAGGAAGGAAAAAAAAATTGGGAATGTAGAAGATGGATATTATCTACTTCAGTCTTTTCCCCCCATAAAACTGATTTGATTTGCAAAACTTCATAGCCAGAGACAAGGGAAATTAACCAGGTCTTGCTTTCTAAGCAAACTGAATTCTAAATCTGAATGTGATGCACATGAGATCTCAATGTAATGGTGTTTTTGATACTTGGCCCTTCATAAATCAATACTCTCTTCAGACTGTAGCTTAGAGTGTTCCTATTTAGTAACTAGAGGCTGTTATTATTAATGAAGAAAGAGAAGATGGGAACAAGGAAGTGCAGAGCTGTGAAAACCATTACACAGAAATCCATGCTTTGGGAATATGAGTCAGAGAAAAGGCATTCTATTTCCAAACTCTCTGGATTGCTGCCAATGTACAACCTTGTAAGCCCCCATCTTATACATATAGGCAGATGCTTTAGAAAATTAATTTTCACTATTCATTGCCCTATTTCTACTTGGATTGCCCTACTTTTGAATATGAGTGCTTAATTTTACTTTTTGTTTTTACAAGATCCCCTCTGCTATCCATTCAAATATTTGCTTTTATTATTTTTTCCTTCTGTTTCATTTGCTTGGTTTATATAGTATGTCTTATGTGATTCTTCGTCTCAAGATTTTTAAGGAAAGACTTCTTAAACTGTTTCCACTTGCAACCTCTTTATGCTTGGGAATTTTTTACAAAACCCCAGAAATATAGATATATTACAGAGGCATACAAATTCAACTTTTATTGATAATAAATCATAATTTTGTGACCCCCCATATTCAGTTACAAAACCTCATATGGGGTTATGACTCACATATGACTCACAGTTTAAAAAGTTTTGCTTTAAGGAATATTGGATAAGATATCTGATTTATAAGATTTATTAAAATCTCAAGAATATCATGTATTCACACACAAACACACACACACACACACACACACACTTTTCTCAGTCCATAATAATGAAATGCAAAAAAACCCAAAACAAACAAACAAAAAAATCACCATTTCTATTTCAAACTGATTTTTAATTTTTGGATTCAATACTTTATAAATAGAAAGACCCATTTTTTGAAGGAGAAGAAGAGGAAGAAATAAACCACAGGATAATGAATTTACAACTAAGAGGAACATAATCCAACGTCCTCATTTTAAGGAAACTGAAAGAAGGATTTTTTTTTTTTTTTTGCCTTACTGTATAAACCTTACTGAGGCTGCTTTATCTTCTAAGCTCAGGAGTTCAGATAATCTGAAGGTTTTCTCTATAGCTGCATAGCTAGCTGTTTGAAACAAGATCCACATAAATTCAGGAATAATATGGTCAACTCTAAGAATCACCAGATTTCCTAAGGAGAGGCAATCTGATCCAGCTCAGAAATGGAGCAGATCATAACTTCAATCTCAATTGGTAATGGAATGGAGCCGGTGAATAGATTTCATTTCCAGTTTAGGCAATATAAAAAGAATAAAACATAGGTGCCCAGAAAGAATGAGTGATATTAGAACACTATCAAGTGTTGTTATCTTCCTCCTCCTATACCAAAAGAGCATGTCCTTCTTGGACCTGACAGTTTCTTTACTGTTTCCCCATGGGATACAATTCTATAAAATCCTATGGATTCAATTCCAATTGCTCACTGAGTGCTGAGGTTTCATATTTCTGACCACTGGTTTCTCTGATAGTCCTTACTGTATTGAATTCATATTAACTTGCCCTGGACATCCAAATTTTTAGTTATATTTCTGTCTCTCTTGAAAAATGTGTAATAATTCTATCACCTATTCAGCCTTATACAGATACAGTTTTGACAAAGTATTATTTTTGTAAGATTCTTTGTGTTATTTTAATTCCTTAAAACTACATACCCCAAAAATAAAGTGCTTAGCAATAATGCAAAAACTTACGAGATGATAAAACTTGTAGACTTTGGCAAGTAGTTGAGTTCAAAAGTGAAAGCTGAGTTTGTTTCTATTTAGTTCCTGATGTCTCTAAGAATATAATAAAGAAGGGGAAAGTGTTTGGAAGGTTAGGAGAGAATGACTGTTTTTGTTTCAAATAAAAAAAATACTGAAAGATTTGACAATGATATATGTTGGGAAGAAAAATATGATTGTTTTCTGAAATATCAGCAGCTGCATCAGTGAGCACAAAACAAGAAGCTACATGACAGTATGGTATTCAATTATTTAATTCTCAGGAGAGTCCATAAGCAATATTTTTTTTAATTCACATACATTTAAAATGCATATATATAATATGTGTGTATTTGCCCATACTTATGAATATTCACGTGCATTTTATGTATAAAAATTAAGAATTAAATGTATATTTTCTTTTCAGAAAGAATATTAGTATATTAATATATATTACGTATATATTAAAAAATTTAACTTGGTTTCCTTTATATCACAACAATCTTACCCTTGCTCTCAATCTCCACAGTCAAATTTCAGGAACAATGTTAGGTGGTCATGTTATACAAAGATTAATGTTGTTTTGCTCTTAATAGCTACTCTTTCTTTGCTCCTAGATACTATCCTGTCTTCCCTCTAATCAGTTCAAATTTCTGATTAACAAAAAGTTTTTTCAAGTTTTTTTTTTCTTTTTTAATAGCAGTTTATTTTTCCAATTATATGTAAAGACATTTTAACATTCATTTTTATTTACTATTTATTGATTAATAAAGAAAAAGACCCATTTTTGAAGGAGAAGTGGAATAAATAAATCATAGAATAATGGATTTAGAACTAAAAGGGACTTAATGAAATAAACTTCAAATAAACCTACCTATATTACCCTGGACTATTCTACCCAATCCTTTTAATTCTAATGAAGAAAACTTGCTACTATTTCTATTGTTTCATATTCTTCAGTGGATTCCAGTATGGTAATGAAAAATAAATAAAAACAAGACTGAGTACAAGGAAATTTGAATATTAATTTCAGGCCTACTTCTAATTAATCATCTGTTTTTAATCAATCCAATTCATCTCTTTATTTTAGTTTCTTACTCTCATTCAACAGGATTAAGAAAAAACTATAGTCATGGACATTTCACTTAGGTCTTGTCAGACTTAGTCTCTTCATTTAAAAAATCAGAATAGTAATAAATAGTTTTCAAGATTATTGTTATTGCTTTTGTTTTTTGTTAATTCAGTAGCATGAAATACTTGGATTTTATCTGCATAAGAACCTTCTAGTAAAACAATTCCTTCTATTAATATAGATCAATTAGTAAAAAATATATAATTTTTTGCCAGATGCTTCAATAGGTAATTAGGATGAAAATATAAATAATGAATTAATCCCTGATCTCAAGAAGCTTACAGCACTTTTTCTGCAACATATGTTCATAAACAGCTATCCTGAAAATGGAGAATTCAAATGACAACATTCAGGGTCACACAGAAATCATGAATCAGATGCCAGGTATTTTTTAACCATGCCTGACTGTCTCAGGACATAATTACATTATTAAATGACTTCAGTGATATTATGTTTGTAAAGTGTTGGTGGGGGGGAGGGAGCCTAGATGGTGTAGAGGAAAGACACACACCTCTTTCTGATTTTCTCCCACAACCCTCAGACTAATAACCAAATCGAGCCTCTGGATTAGCTCTAGACTGGGAGAATGCATGAATATTAGGAGTGTAACAAATTACCAGCAGAAGATAAATTCAAAACTCTCCAGAAAAGATCTGTTTCAATCGGGCACAGAGGAAGGTTGGCCTAGTGCAAACAGGTTGAACACAGATACCAGCACAGGCTGTGCAGACCCAGGGTGGTGCAGACTCCACACAGTGGAGAATCTCCTGGGAAGAATCTACAGCAGTGTTGGCTACTGTGCTCTGGCTGCAAGCCAGCAGATGAGCAGATAACTTATAAAACATCCAACACAATCACAAAAGGTAAATAGTGAACTCCAAAGTGCCTTGGTCATGTCCACCCAGCACAAAAAGTCAATAAACAGTGACTCAAAACAGCCAGCACTGATCCATCACAGCTGCTACTGCTTGTAGAGAAAGCTTTGACAACCCTCTTACCCTAAAAAAAGATTTCAACATAAAAAAATGAGTAAAAAAGTAAAGATAACTCTGAGTATAGATAGTTTTTATGGTGAAAGAGAAGAGCAGATTTCAAACCCTGTGGAAACTAAATGTCTCCAGATGAAACACCAAAGTATGATTATAAACTGGTCCCCATCACACAGGGTCCTCCTAGAAGAAATTAAGAACGCACTTTAAAAGAGAGCCAGGGGAGCCATGGTGGCAGAGATCAGACAGGAGTCTCTGTAACCTCCTCTAACCTCCCCTCAAACCAACAACATATGAAGCCTCTAGACTGATTCTGAAGCAAAAAAATCCACAATATCTGGAGAACAACACGATTCTAGAAGAAGATACTCTGGAAGAACCTCAAAACAGGTCTGTTTAAATTGTGCAGGGGGGTGGCCTACTGAACCCAGACTGCAGCACAGGGAGACCGGGGCAGGGAGTTGGAGAAGGGAGCTGGAACAGGAGTCGTGACAGGAGTGGGAGCATTGTGCTTTTCAAACACCTGGGAGTCTTCTGCCAGCCTCTTGGAACAATTTGTCCTGATTGTGGGCAGGTGGTTTGGAGGGTCTGCCTTTTGAGGGGGATAGATTGTGAACCACTGAACCCCTGATGAGCATTGGACCTAGCTGCCATTACACAGCACCTTAAAGCAATCAATCAAACAACAGGACTGATAAGCACCAGAAATAATTCAATCAGCGGAGCTGCCCAGTACCTGAAATAATTCAATCAGCAGAACCAACCCAGGGTGAACTAAAGCAGAACTGCCCAGCCCCTGACATAATTCAATCAGCAGAACTGCCCAGTTCCTGAAATAACTCAATCAGCAGAACTGCCCCAGGGCAAATTAAAGCAGCTGTCCCACCTTTGCCCTAAACAGACCTCACACCTTT
>JAJPUD010027816.1:0-15223 GCA_023553655.1 Myrmecobius fasciatus | reverse complement strand
TATTGTTCTGTAAGAAATGACCAACAGGAGGATTTCAGAGAGGATTGGAGAGACTTGCATGAACTGATGCTGAGTGAAATCAGCAGAACCAGGAGAACATTATACACAGCAACAAGACTATACGATGATCAATTTTGATGGACATGGTTCTCTTCATCAATGATGTGATTCAAACCAGTTATACTGCGATGAAGATAGTCATATACATCCAGAGAGAGGGCTGTGGGAACTGAGAGTGAACCACAACACAGCATTTTAATGCTTTCTGTGAATATTTCCATGCATTCTGTTTTCCTTCTTAGGTTGTTTTTTTTCTTCTTCTCTTTCTAGATCTGATGTTTCTTGTGCAGTAAGATAACTGTATAGATATGTATACATGTATTGTATTTGTCATATAATTTATCCTATCTAGCATGTATTAGATTACCTGTCATCTAGGGGTGGGGGGCGGGGGGAGGGAAAGGAAAAGCTTTGTAAAAAAAAGGTTTTTTTTGCAAAGGTCAATGTTGAAAGTCACTCATATGTTTTGCAAATAAAAAGCTTTATTAAAAAAAAAAAAGAAAAAAAAGAAACTGGAAACTGAAGGGATGCCCATCAATTGGAGAATGGCTGAATAAATTATGGTATATGAATGTTATGGAATATTATTGTTCTGTAAGAAATGATCAGCAGGATGATTTCAGAGAGGCCTGGAGAGACTTGCATGAACTGATGTTGAGTGAAACGAGCAGAACCAGATCATTATACACGGCAACAACAATACTATATGATGATCAATTCTGATGGACATGGCTCTCTGCAACAATGATATGTCTCAAACCAGTTCCAATTGTTCAGTGAAGAAAGCCATATACATCCAGAGAGAGGGATATGAAATGTGGACCGCAGCATATCATTTCCATGATCTCTTTCGATGTTTGCTTGCACTTGGTTTCCTTTCTCAGATATTTTTTGTTCATGTAGATATGATTGTTCTTGCACAGCAAGATAAGTATGGAAATATGTATACATGTATTCGACTTGTCAATTATTTTAATATAATTAGCATGTAGTGGACTTCCTGCCATCTAGGGGAGGGGAAGGGATTGGGGGGAAAATTTGTAACGGAAAGCTTTGTAAAGATCAATGTTGAGGAACTACCCATACATATGTTATGCAAATAAAAAGTTTTAATAAAAAATAAATAAACCAGGAGTGTACCAAGGATGATAAATATCTTTTTTATTTGACATACCATTGGAAAGGCTGTTTATATAATCAAAAAGAATTTGAAGGAATAACTTGGTAAAAGAAATAATTATCACTTTTTCCAGATGATCTAATGATGTACTTAAAGGAACCTAGAGTCAACTAAAAATAAATTAAATTGATAACTTTAGAAAATTTGCAGAATATAAATGAATTTGCCCAAATCACCAGCATTTCTATGTAATCAAACAAAAACTGGTAGGAAGAGATAGGGAAAATCCATTGAAATAAATATGTATAAAATACTTAATAGCCTATCTGTTATACAAATACTATTACAGCAACAGTTTATAGAAATAAAGAAAGACTTAATGGGAAAAATATTAATTGCCAACATAATAAATGAGCCAGCAAAAGAAAAATGGTACTATTGCATAAATCATTTTATTTATTCAATGTTATACCAATCAAATTATCTATAAAGAACTAGAAAAAATAATGAGATTCATATGCAAGATAAAAACATTAAGAATCTCAAAAGAAAATGGAAAAAACTCAGTGAGATGAAGGGGATCTTGTAGTTTCAAGTGTCAGACTACTATATACTACAACAGAGCAATTTTTCTTTTCTTTTTTTTTAATTAAGTTTTTTATTTTCAAAACATATGAAGGACAATTTTTCAACACTGATCCTTGAAAAACCTTGTGTTCCCATTTTCTCCTTTTCCCCCTCACTCTCTCCCCTAGATGGCATGTAATCTAATATATTGTAAACATGATAAAAATATATGTTAATATATTTTAACATATTTAACATGTATTGGACTACCAGATTAAAAAGTTAAAAAAATGAGAAAGAAAATAAAATTCAAGCAAACAACAACAAAAAGGGTAAAAATGCTATGTTGAGCAATTTTTAAAAACAATTCAGTGCTACTTAGAAATGGAAAAATAAATTGTGGAGAAATAAAAATATTCAGCATACAATATACATAGCACTCTAGTAACTCAAAGACTGGAAAGACTGCCTATAGTAATAGGATAATAACAAGAAACTGAGGAATAACCAGTGGCAAAAAAGATAGTTATTCAAATGATCTCATGATGTACTTAAAAGAATCCTAGAGAATCAACTAAAAATAAATTGAATTGATAACTTTAGAAAATTTACAGATTATAAAATGAATTTATCTAAATCACCAGCATTGGGGCGGTTAAGTGGCACAGTGGATAGAGCAACAGCCCTGAAGTCAGGAGTACCTGAATTCAAATTTGGCCTCAGACACTTAACACTTCCAAGCTGTGTGACCCTGGGCAATTGCCTCAATGAAAAAACAAAAATAAAATACAAATCAAATCACCAGCATTTCTATGTAATCAAATAAAACTCAATAAGTTTAAAGTAAAGGCTCAACATTTGACAAAACTGTTGGAAAAATTGAACAGAAGTAGAGGATAAATTAGATTTAACTTATTAACTAAAAATGGGTAAGCAATGTAATTTGATATAAAATATTATAATATAACCACATAAGAGAAGCATATCTGATCTTTGGATAGGAGAAACATAACCAAACCAGAAATAGGATCACAAAAGATGAAAATTTTTTTCAGAAAATTTAAGGTTTTTTGCATAAACAAAGAAGCTAAAATTAGAAGAAAATAGTGGAAAATGGTGGAAATGGTGGAAAAATGTTTGGAACATGTTTCTTTATCTGATAAAGGTCTCATTTCTACATAAAGAATTGACTCTCATATGAAAAGGTGCTCCAAATCACTATTGATCAGAGAAATGCAAATCAAGACAACCCTGAGGTACCACTTCACACCTGTCAGATTGGCTAAAATGACAGGAAAAGTTAATGATAAATGTTGGAGGGGATGTGGGAGGGCTGGGACACTGATGCATTATTGGTGGAGCTGTGAACAGATACAGCCATTCTGGAGAACAATTTGGAGCTACGCTCAAAAAGTTATCAAACTGTGCATACCCTTTGACCCAGCAGCATTTCTATTGGGCTTATATCCCAAAGAAATCATAAAGGAAGGAAAGGGCCCCACATGTGCAAAAATGTTTGTGGCAGCCCTTTTTGTAGTGGGTAGAAACTGGAAATTGAATAGATGCCCATCAATTGGAGAATGGCTGAATAAATTATGGTATATGAATATTATGGAATATTATTGTTCTGTAAGAAATGACCAGCAAGATGATTTCATAGAGGCTTGGAGAGACTTACATGAACTGATGCTGAGTGAAATGAGCAGAACCAGGAGATCATTATACACAGCAACAACAATACTATATGACGATCAATTCTGATGGACATGGCTCTCTTCAACAATGAAATTGTTCCTCCAATTGTTCACTGAAGAAAGCCATATACACCCAGAGAGAGGGATGTGAAATGTGGACCACAACATAACATTCTCATACTCCTTGATTGATGCTTGCTTACATTGTGTTTCCTTTATCTGATATATTTTTTGTGTAGATAAAATTTTTCTTGCACAACAATGATAAGTTTGGAAATATGTATACATATATTCGATTTGCCAATATTTTAACATAATTAACATGTAGTGGATATCCTGCCATCTAGGGGAGGGGTGGGGAGTTGGGGGGAAAAATTTGTAACGGAAAGCTATGTAAGGGTTATTGTTGAAGAATTACCCACACATATGTTATGCAAATAAAATAAAAAAATTAAAAATAAATAAAAATAAATTGGCCTTCTTCAGATTTAAAAAAAAGAATTGACTCAAACTATGAAGAAAAAGAGCCATTTCTTAATTTAAAGATATGATTTATCATTTCCATTTATCCATATTATTTATCACTTAGAATCATGATTCTAAACGGGAAAAACAAATCTAGATTATATGTGACCAATTTTTTAAAAACATGCTCCAAATCACTACTAATTTGAGAAATGCGAATTACGGCAAATCTAAGCTTCTACCTCATATTCATTAGAATGGCAAAAATGATGAAAAAAAAGGAAAATGATAAATATTGATTGGGCATTGGGAAAACTGGTATATTGATAGACATATAGATAGGTATAGCCATTCTGGAAAACAATTTGGAATTATACATGAAAATTTATTAAATAGTGCATGCCCTCTGACCCAAATATACCACTACTTGGCTATATATCAAAGAGATCAAGAAAGGAAAAAAAAATCCTACAAGTACAAAAATATTTATAGCACTTCTCTTCCAGCTTACAATAACAGGAAAGGTTTGTCTCATTTAGCTAAGAGGGGAGCACAGCCAAGTGCAGGTGGAATGTCCACTGCACAGATAAGCAACCAAGGCTGATAGAGCCTGGCTTAGCAGACCCAGTGCAGAGAAATCAGTGCCAGCATCAGAACCTTGGCACAACAAGTACTGCTAGACTGGGGCAACCCAGTACAGCGGTCAAACGACCAGTACCTCAGTCCCCAGTGTGAAAAACCAGTGATCAGGTCCCTGGAACCCAGCACAAAAAGCTTAGGACAGCATTCCCCAGAGCACAGTACAACTTTTTTAAAATGAGCTAAAAATCCTGAAAGGTCTTTGACCATAGAAAGCTACTATGATGAAAGGGGAGATCAAAACACAAATTCAGAATAGGACAGCAGTGGCAAAATGCCAACATGTGAAGCTTCAAAGGGGAGTAGGAATTGGTTTCAAGTTCAAAAAATTATCTTGAAACAACTCAAAAAGGATTTTACAAATCAAGTAAGAGAGGTAGAAGGAAATTTTGGAAAAGAAATGAGAGTTATGCAAGAGAAGCACAAAAATTGACTGAAAGAAAACAATTCCTTAAAAGCAGAATTAAGAGATCATTGGAGGAGTCTAGGAAGATGGCAAAGTATAGGCCAGAAAATTCCAAGCACTCCAGATTTTTTCCATAAATAAAACAAAATTACACCTCAGGACAAACTTAGATGAGTAAAAAACAAATAAGACTTTGAGTAGAACAGGTGTCCTCCTAAGACCCCAGGACCAAAGTTTGCCCCTGTGAAGTATAAACACCTCCTGACTACCTCTGCTGAAAAACAGCAAGGAAGGAGGCCTGGGGCTAGCAGGATCCAGAGATGGCCTCAGCCCCAACCATAGGAACTTTCATTTTCCGGATATTTATTTCCCAGCATGGGAAGTCAAGGCCTTAAAGACTGAGGAACCTCTGCTCATAAGGAACTCTGGACCCAACTGTGCTGCTGAGACTCAGTCCTAGGCAGGAAGAAACTAGCACACCCAGTGAATGCAGAAGCAATGGGGCAGGGAAACTGCTGGCTGTGGGCATTTATAGGAGGGCAGAGTTTTGGGTTTTGGTTGCCAGGTCAGAAAGGAGAGCTGAAGGAAAACCTAAAGCCAAAGGCACCATCCCCCCACACCAGAACAAGAGGTGATTAGACTAATAAGTTCTTATTTTTTAAAAGAGACAGAGAGAGAGAGACAGAGATTCAGAGAGAAACAGAGAGTGAGACAGAGAGAGGCAGAGAGAAAGACACAGAAAGAGACAAAGAGAGAAACAGAGAGAGAGAGAGAGAGAGAGAGAGATAAGACAAAGGAGAAAAAACCCAACTACAGAAATTACTATGGAGATAGGGAAGATTAGGGTTCATCTTCAGTTAAAAGTTGAAGCTAAAAAAAAAGGGGCTTTCCTACCCAAAAGAATAGCCCAAAAAGAAATTATAGAACTTGGAAAAGACTAAAAATCAAATGAGGGAGATTGAAGTAAACTAAACTAAACTAAGTCAACTAGAAAAGGAAATCCAGGGTCTTAAAGAAGAAAATGACTCTGAAAATTTGAATTGGGCAAGGGGAAGCCAGAGAAGTTATAAAAGACCAAGAAATAATAAAATAAAATGTAAAGAATGAAAAAATAGAAGGGAAAGTGAAATATCTTATAAGGAAAGCAACAGATCTGAAGATCTGTTCTCAAGAAAAGAAAACATAAGAATAATTGGATTACCTTAAAGCTATGACCAAAAAAAAAAAAAGAACCTTGACACAATAATACAAGAAATAATTAAATAAAATTGCCTGAAGTGATAGAAGAAGAGGAGAAAGTAGAAATAGAAAAAAGTCCACTGATCACCACTTCAAAGAGATAGAGAAATCCAATTTGAAATAACTGTACATACTATAAAATATTTGGGAGTCTAACAAACCCAAGAATTATATAAACCCAATAAGAAAACATTTTTCACAAAAATAAAGTCAAATCTAAACAATTGGAAAAATATCAATTGCTCATGGGTAGGCTGAGTTAATATAATGAAAACAACAATTCTACCTAAATTAATCTACTTATTCAGTACCTTACTTTTAAATTACCAAAAAATTATTTTATAGAGCTAAAAAAAATTTAAAAATTCATCTAGAGGAACAAAAGGTCAATAATATCAAGAGAATTAATTTTAAAAAATGCAAAAGAAGGTGGCCTAACTGTACAAAATCTAAAACTACATTATAAAGCAGCAATCATCAAAATCATTTGGAACGGGCTAACAAATAGAGTGGCGGATCAGTGGGAAAAGTTAGATACACAAGATACGGTAGTAAATTATAGTGATTTGTTGTTTTTCCTTCATTCTTTTTTTTTTTTTTTTTACAATAACTTCTTATTTTGAAAATATACACAAAGATAGTTTTCAACATTCACCCTTGCAAAACATTGTGTTCCAAAATTTTCTCCCTCCCTTTATCCCATCTTCTCCTCTAAACAGCAAGTGATACAATATACATTAAACATGTGCAATTCTTCTAAACATATTTCCACATTTATCATGATGCACAAGAAAAATCAAATCAAAAAGGGAAAAGAATGAGAAAGAAAAAAAACCAAGAAAACCAACAACCACCAACAACAAAGGTGAAAATATTATGTTGTGATCCACATTCAGTTCTTTTTTTTTTAATTAAAAGTTTTTTATTTACAAAAAATATGAGTGATTTTTCTACATTGACCTTTGCAAAACTTTTTTTTTTTGTGTTCCAAGCTTTTCCCCTCCTTCCCCCCACACCCCCAGCCCTAGATGACAGGTAATCTAATACATGCTAAATATGTTAAATTATATGACAAATCCAACATATGTATACATATCTATACAGTTATCTTACCGCACAAGAAACATCAGATCTAGAAAGAAAAAAAAAAAAAAAAAAAAACAACCTAAGAAGGAAAACAAAATGCAGGAAAATATTCACAGAAAGCGTTAAAATGCTGTGTTGTGGTTAACACTCAGTTCACTCAGTCCTCTCTCTGGATGTATATGACTATCTTCATTGCTGAACAATAGGAACTGGTTTGAATCACATCATTGTTGAAGAGAACCACGTCCATCAGAATTGATCATAGTATAGTCTTGTTGCTGTGTATAATGTTCTCCTGGTTCTGCTGATTTCGCTCAGGATCAGTTCATGCAAGTCTCTCCAGGCCTCTCTGAAATCATCCTGCTGGTCGTTTCTTATAGAACAATAATACTCCATAACATTCATATACCATAATTTATTCAGCCATTCTCCAATTGATAGGCATCCATTCAGTTTCTAGTTTCTAGCCACTATAAAAAGGGCTGCCACAAACATTTTTGCACATGTGGGATCCTTTCCCTCCTTTAAGATCTCTTTGGAGGTGCTCCAAAGCACCATTGATCAGAGAAATGCAAATTAAGACAACTCTGAGGTACCACTACACACCTGTCAGATTGGCTAAAATGACAGGAAAAGATAATGATGAATGTTGGAGGGGATGTGGGAAAGCTGGGACACTAATACATTGTTGGTGGAACTGTGAACGGATCCAACTATTCTGGAGAGCAATTTGGAACTATGCTCAAAAAGTTATCAAACTGTGCATATCCTTTGACCCAGCAGTGTTTCTATTGGGCTTATATCCCAAAGAGATCTTAGAAGAGGGAAAGGGACCCACATGTGCAAGAATGTTTGTGGCAGCCCTTTTTGTAGTGGCTAGAAACTGGAAACTGAATGGATGCCCATCAATTGGAGAGTGGCTGAATAAATTATTGTATATGAATGTTATGGAATATTAATGTTCTGTGAGAAACGACCAGCAGGATGATTTCAGAGAGGCCTGGAGAGACTTGCATGGACTGATGCTGAGTGAAATGAGCAGAACCAGGAGATCAATATACACAGCAACAATAATATTATATGATGATCAATTCTGATGGACATGGCTCTCTGCAACAATGAAATGTATCAAACCAGTTCCAATTGTTCAGTGAAAAAAGCCATATACACCCAGAGAGAGGGATATGAAATGTGGACCACAACATAACATTTTCATGCTCTCTATCGATGTTTGCTTACGTTGGGTTTCCTTTCTCAGATATTTTTTGTTCATGTAGATACAATTGTTCTTGCACAGCAAGATAAGTATGGAAATATGTATATATATATTCAACTTGTCAAGTATTTTAATATAATTAACATGTAGTGGACTTCCTGCCATCTAGGGGAAGGGAGGAGACTAGGGGGAAAATTTGTAACGGAAAGCTTTGTAAGGATCAATGTTGAGGAACTACCCATACAAATGTTATGCAAATAAAAAGCTTTAATTAAAAAAAATATGTATATACATATATATATATATATATATATACATATATATATTAAAAAAGATCTCTTTGGGATATAGGCCCAGTAGAAACACTGCTGGGTCAAAGGGTATGTACAGTTTGATAACTTTCTGAGCATAGTTCCAGATTGCTCTCCAGAATGGTTGGATCCATTCACAGTTCCACCAACAATGTATCAGTGTCCCAGTTTTCCCACATCCCCTCCAACATTCGTCATTATCTTTTCCTGTCATCTTTGCCAATCTGACAGGTTTGTAGTGGTACCTCAGAGTTGTCTTAATTTGTGTTTCTCTGATCAATAGTGATTTGGAGCACCTTTTCATGTGACTAGATATAGTTTCAATTTCTTCATCTGAAAATTCTTCTTATCTTTTGACCATTTATCAATTGGAGAATGGCTTGAATTCTTATAAATTTGAGTCAATTCTCTATACATTTTAGAAATGAGGCCTTTATTAGGACCCTTATATGTAAAAATGATTTTACAATTGATTGATTCCCTCCTAATCTTGTCTGCATTAATTTTGTTTGTACAGAAACTTTTTAAGTTGATATAGTCAAAATTATCTATTTTGTGATTAATGATGATCTCTAGTTCTTCTTTGGTCACAAATTCCTTCCCCCTCCACAGGTCTGAGAGGTAAACCATCCTACATTGTTCTAATTTGTTTATAATATCATTCTTTATTGTCTAGATCATGAATCCATTTTGATCTTATCTTGGTATATGGTGTTAGGTGTGGGTCAATGCCTAGTTTCTTCCATACTAGTTTCCAATTTTCCCAGCAGTTTTTGTCAAATAGTGAGTTTTTATCCCAAAAGCTGGGGTCTTTGAGTTTGTCAAACACTAGATTGCTATTGTCATTGAGTATTTTGTCCTGTGAACCTAACCTATTCCACTGATCCACTACTCTGTTTCTTAGCCAGTACCAAATGGTTTTGATGACCACTGCTTTATAATATAGTTTTAGATCTGGTACAGTGAGGCCATCCTCATTTGCTTTTTTTTTTTTTTTTTTTTTTTTCATTAATTCTCTTGAAATTCTTGACCTTTTGTTTTTCCAGATGAATTTTGTTGTTATTTTTTCTAGGTCAGTTAAATAATTTCTTGGGAGTTTGATTGGTATAGCACTAAATAATTGATTAGTTTAAATAGTCTTTATTATATTCACTCGACTTATCCAAGAGCACTTGATATTTTTCCAATTGTTTAGATTTGACTTTATTTGTGTGGAGAGTGTTTTGTAGTTTTGCTCATATAGATCCTGACTTTCCCTTGGTAGATATATTCCCAAATATTTTATACTATCGAAAGTTATTTTAAATGGAATTTCTCTTTGTATCTCTTGCTGTTGAATTTTGTTGGTGATGTATAAAAATGCTGATGATTTATGTGGATTTATTCTGTATCCTGCAACTTTGCTAAAGTTGTGAATTAATTCTAATAGTTTTTTAGTTGATTCTCTAGGGCTCTCTAAGTAGACCATCATATCATCTGCAAAGAGTAATAATTTGGTTTCCTCATGACCTACTCTAATTCCTCTAATCTCTTTTTCTTATCCTATTGCCAAAGTTAGCATTTCTAATACAATATTGAATAGTAATGGTGATAGTGGGGGCAACCTTGTTTCACCCCTGATCTTATTGGGAATGGTTCCAGTTTATCACCATTACATATGATGCTAGCTGATGATTTTAAATAGATGCTACTGACTATTTTAAGGAAAAGTCCATTAATTCCTATACTCTCTAGTGTTTTTAATAGGAATGGACCACATTCAGTTCTTATACTTCTCTTTATGGATGCAGATGGCTCTCTCCATTACAAGTCTATTAGAATTGGCCTGAATCACCTCATTATTTAAAAGAGCCAAGTCCATCACAGTTGATCATTACATAATCTTGTTGTTGGTGTGTACAATGTTCTTTTGGTTCTCTTCACTTCACTTAGCACCAGTTCATGTGAGTATCTCCAGGTCTTTCTGAAATCATCCTGCTGATCATTTCTTATAGAACAATAATATTCCAATACATTCACGTCATAACTTACTTAGACATTCTCCAACTAATGAGCATCCACTCAGTTTCCAGTTTCTTGCCACTACAAAAAGGGCTACTACAAACATTTTTACACATATGGATCCTTTTCCCTTTTTTAATGTCCCCTTTTGAATACAAGCCTAGTAAAGAAATTGCTGCATCAAAGGGTATGCACAGTTTGATAGCCCTTTGGGCACAGTTCCAAATTGCTCTCCAGAATTATTGGGTCAGTTCACAACTTCATCAACAATGTATTAGTTTCCCAGTTTTCCCACATCCCCTCCAATATTTATCATTATCTTTTCCTGTCATCTTAGCCAATCTAAGAGGTACTTAAGAGTTGTATTAATTAGCATTTCTCTAATCAATAGTATTTATTCTTCATTCTTAAAGATGATCATGACATTAGAAAGGTGATACCATGACATGCAAGTGAATTAGATTTTACCCAGTCATAAGTAAATATATAAATTAATAAATAAGTTAAAAAAAAAAAAAAGAATCAACCTGGGAGAGGAAGACCCTGAGGATTTCTGGCTAAAATAACAAGCAAGGAATAGTTTAATATGAGTTTCTTACTATCTTGGGGAGGGGAGAGGGAGAAAAATTTGGAACTCAAAATCTTACAAAAAAGATATGTCTAAAAACATCTTTACATGTAATTAGAAAAAAAAATACTATAAAAAAAATAATCCTAGACTGGTTATTGAATTTCAAATATGTGTATATTAACATCAACAAACTCTTAATATGTATGTTGAAAGTGAAAAAAGTATCCATTATTAATTAGAGATTTTTCCTGTTTCCACTGTTAAGCAAATAAAACACTCATTTCTAATTTATTACCATTTTGTTTCACTATCCTTTCTATCTCTTTTCCTTAATTTTCTTTTACCTTTTTTTGTTGATTCTTTATTCATTAGATAATAATTTTTTACTGGTTATAATTGCATTGCATATTTGGCTTTCTTTCTTGTTTATCCCTTTTTTATTTTTGAATATTTATTTTTGCTTTTTCTTGATTTAGCATAATGATAACTTAAGCTTTTTTGCATTCCCTTGATACAATGTCAATTTTTCCTTTCTCCCCAATTTTATTTTGTGAATGTGTTTTTGAAATGTTCAACTTGTAAGCAACAGATTATAGAGATTTTTTAAAAATCAACTCTAACTTTTTAATTAGATTTTAAAAATTTATTCACATTTAAAATTATAAGTCAGATTTATATTTGCCTCTGTATAAATTGTTTTTCAAGCTATACTTTCCCCACCTTTTCTGCTGTAAACATATTATGCTCCTTTTTAAAATGTCCCTATTCCAGATGGACTTCCGGCAAGATGGCGGAGTGAAGACGTGACTCTCTGTGTCCTCCGCTGACCTTCACTCAAATCAACAATAAAATAAGCCTCTGAACTGATCTTTAAGTCAACAAAGCCAGAAATATTTGGATTATGAAACACTGCTTGCAGAAGTTACCTTTGAAGGACTTCATAGCAGGTCTGTTTCAGTTGGGCAGCTGGGTAAGCAGTTTGCTTGGTGCAACTCCGGAACAGAGGGCAGCTCTGGAACAGAGGGCAGAGAACTGGGTGGGACTCAGCTCAGCGTAGCAGAAACTCTAAACACCCGAGAGTGTATCTGAGGCACTCGGGACACTCTGCCCTGATTGGGGGCAGGTGCTTTGGCAGATTTGCCTTTTATAAGGGGTAAATTGGGCAAAGTCCCAGCCCCACCGGCCCAGCACCAGAAGTTAATTAGCAAAATTGCCCCAGGGCAAACTACCACAGCAACTGCTTCTCTAGCTTTAAACAGACCTCAAGCTTTCTAAAAAATGAGTAAGAAGCAGAAGAGAGCTTTCACCATAGATAGCTTTTATCAAGGGAAAGAAGGGCAGACCCCAGATCCTGAGGTTCCTATGGGCAAAGCAATTCCAGAGGAAGACATCAAGGGAGATATAACCTGGTCCCCCTTTCACAAGGCTTTCCTGGAAGATTATGTAAAGAATCTCAAAAGAGAGCTAGATGTAGATGGGGAAATGAACTGAGATCAGTGCAAGAAGCCTTCCAAAAGAGATATGATAAAGATACCAATTTATTGAAAAACCAAATTGGTGAATTGGAAATAGACAACAATGCACTGAAAAACAAAACTGGTGAAGTGAAAAAAGAGTGTAACGAACAAAAAAATTCAATTGGCCAGTTACAAAAGGAGCTAAAAAAAGGTGACCGAAGAAAACAACACATTAAAAATAAGAATTGAACAAATGAAAGTAAATGACTCAATAAGACTTGAAGAATCAAAGAAAAACAAAACAATGAAAAAATAGAAGAAAATATGAAATATCTCCTAGGAAAAACAATTGACTTTAAAAATAGATCTAGGAGAGACAATCTAAGGATTATTGGACTTCCTGAAAGCCATGATGAAAAAAAGAATCTAAACACTATCTTCCAGGAAATCCTGAAAGAAAACTGCCCTAAAGTTTTAGAATGAGAAGGCAAAATCACCATCGAAAGAATTCACCGATCACCTCCTGAAAGAGACCCAAAAATTAAATCCCCAAGGAATATCATGGCTAAATTTCAGGACTATCACACCAAGGAAAAGATATTGCAAGCTGCTAGAAAGAAACAATTCGAATACCAAGGAACTGTAATTAGAATCACACACGATCTGTCAGCCTCCACATTGAAGGATCAAAGGGCCTGGAACCAGATATTCAGAAAGGCAAAGGAACTTGGATTACAGCCAAGAATAACCTATCCAGCTAGAATGAGCATTATCCTCCAGGGAAGAAGATGGTCATTCAATGATATAGATGAATTTCACCTATTTCTAATAAAAAGACCAGATCTGAACAAAAAAAAATTTAACCTCCAAACACAGAACTCAAGAGAAGCATAAAAAGGTAAAAAGGAAAGAACTCTTGAGAACTATATTTCTACTATGGGGATAGTTAAAGATTGGGGGTATAATTTGATATTACTTTGATAATATGAAAAAGAAAACTAGAGGTAGAAAGGCTATCATACTGGGGGAAAAAGGAAAAAATGGTAAAATAAGGTTAACAAAAAAGGAGGTAAAATAAGGTAAAATGTCATGAAGAGGCAAAGAAAACCTAATATAATTGAGGGAAAGAAGGGAGGGAGATAAGCATTGTGTAAATCTTACTCTCATCAGATTGGGCTCTAAAAGTGTATATCAGTCACGTTTGGTTGCACAGAGAAACTTGTCCTTCCTTATAGAAAAGGGGGAGGGAAAGGAGGAAAAGAAAGGGATAAACCAATAGAAGGGAAATTAGAAGAATCAGGGGAAGAGGTCATCAAAAGCAAAATACTGAGGAGGGGGAAGGGAGAAAGGAGAAAGGAAAGGGAAAAACATAACTTGGGTAAATAAGATGGCAGGAAATACAGAATTAGTTATTCTAACTGTGAATGTGAATGGGATGAACTCTCCCATAAAGCAGGAACGGATAGCAGACTGGATTAAAAACCAGAATCCAACAATATGTTGTCTACAAGAAACACATCTAAAGCATAGTAACACATACAGGGTGAAGGTAAAAGGCTGGAACAGAATCTATTAAGCTTCAGGTGAACAAAAAAAAGCAGGGGTAGCAATCCTGATATCAGATCAAGTAAAAGCAAAGATAGATCTAATCAAAAGAGATAAGGAAGGAAACTATATTTTATTAAAGGGTACCATAGATAGATAATGTAGCCATATCAATACTAAATATATATGCTCCAAGTGGTATAGCATCCAAATTCCTAGGAGAGAAATTAAGAGAGATGCAAGAAGAAATAGACAGAAAAACGATACTAGTGGGGGATCTCAACCTTGCTCTCTCAGAATTAGATAACTCAAACCACAAAATAAATAAGAAAGAAATTAGGGAGGTAAACAAATTGTTAGAAAAGTTAGGTATGATAGATCATTGGAGAAAATTGAATGGAGACAGTAGGGAGTTTACTTTTTTCTCTGCAGTTCATGGAACTTATACAAAAATTGACCACGTGTTAGGGCATAAAAACCTCAGAATCAAATGTAGAAAGGCAGAAGTAGTAAATGCATCTTTTTCAGATCATGATGCAATAAAAATCACATGTAATATAAGGCCAGGAGAAAATAGACTAAAAGTTAATTGGAAATTAAATAATCTTATCCTGAAGAATGAATGGGTAACAGAGCAAATCATAGACACAATCAATAATTTCATCCAGGAGAATGACAATAATGAGACAACATACCAAAATTTGTGGAATATGGCCAAAGAGGTTATAAGGGGAAATTTTATATCTCTAGATGCTTACTTGCATAAAATAGAGAAAGAAAAGATCAATGAATTGAGCTCATTATTTAAAAAAAAAAAAAACTAGAAAAAGAACAAATTAAAAACCC
>JAJPUD010027815.1:0-15224 GCA_023553655.1 Myrmecobius fasciatus | reverse complement strand
CCCCCACTCCCCACCCCTAGATGACAGGTAATCTAATACATGCGAAATATGATAAATTATATGACAAATCCAATATATGTATACATATCTATACAGTTATCTTACTGCACAAGAAACATCAGATCTAGAAAGAGAATAAAAAAACCAACCTAAGAAGGAAAAGAAAATGCATGGAAATATTCACAGAAAGCGTTAAAATGCTGTGTTGTCATCCACCCTCAGTTTCCACAGACCTCTCTCTGAATGTATATGACTTTCTTCATCCCTGAACTGGTTTGAATCACATCATTGTTGAAGAGAACCATGTCCATCAGAATTGATCATCATATAGTCTTGTTGCTGTGTATAATGTTCTCCTGGTTCTGCTGATTTCACTCAGCATCAGTTCATGCAAGTCTCTCCAGGCCTCTCTAAAATCATCCTGCTGGTTGTTTCTTACAGAACAATACTATTCCATAACATTCATATACCATAATTTATTCAGCCATTCTCCAATTGATGGGCATCCTTTCAATTTCCAGTTTCTAGCCACTACAAAAAGGGCTGCCACAAACATTTTTGCACATGTGGGTCCCTATCCCTCCTTTAAAATCTCTTTGGGATATAGGCCCAGTAGAAACACTGCTGGGTCAAAGGGTATGCACAGTTTGATACCTTTTTGAGCATAGTTCCAAATTGCTCTCCAGAATGGTTGGATCCGTTCATATTTCCACCAACAATGTATCAGTGTCCCAGTTTTCCCACATCCCCTCCAACAGTTATCATTATCATTTCCTGTCATTTTGCCAATCTGACAGGTGTGTAGTGGTATCTCAGAGTTGTCTTAATATGCATTTCTCTGATCTATTGATTTGGAGCACCTTTTCATGTGACTAGAAATAGTTTCAATTTCTTCATGTGAAAATTGTTTGTTCATATCTTTTGACCATTTATCAATTGGAGAATGGCTTGAATTCTTATATATTTGAGTCCATTCTCTATATATTTTAGAAATGAAGCCTTTATCAGAATCTTTGAATGTAAAAATATTTTCCCAGTTTACTGCTACCCTTCTAATCTTGTCTGCATTCATTTTGTTTGTACAAAAACTTTTTAACTTGATATAGTCAAAGTTATCTATTTTGTGATTAATGATGACCTCTAGTTCTTCTTTGGTCACAAATTCCTTCCCCCTCCACAGGTCTGAGAGGTAAACCATCCTACATTGTTCTAATTTGTTTATAATATCATTCTTTATACCTAGATCATGAATCCATTTTGACCTTATCTTGGTATATGGTGTTAGGTATGGGTCAATGCCTAATTTCTTCCATACTAGTTTTCAATTATCCCAGTGTTTTTGTCAAATAGTAAGTTTTTATCCCAAAAAACTGGGGTCTTTGGGTTTATCAAACACTAGATTACTATTGTCCTTGAGTATTTTGTCCTGTGCACCTAACCTATTCCACTGATCCACTACTCTATTTCTTATCCAGTACCAAATGGTTTTGGTGACCACTGCTTTATAATATAGTTTTAGGTCTGGTACAGCTAGGCCATCCTCATTTGCATTTTTTTCATTAATTCCCTTGAAATTCTTGAATTTTTGTTTTTCCAGATGAATTTTGTTGTTATTTTTTCTAGGTCAGTTAAATAATGTCTTGGGAGTCTGATTGGTATAGCACTAAATAAATAGATTAGTTAGGTAGTATTGCCATCTTTATTATATTCGCTCGACCTATCCAAGAGCACTTGATGTTTTTCCAATTGTTTAGATCTGACTTTATTTGTGTGGAGAGTGTTTTGTAGTTTTGCTCATATAGATCCTGACTTTCCCTTGGAAGATATGTTCCCAAATATTTTATACTATCTAAAGTGATTTTAAATGGAATTTCTCTTTATATCTCTTGCTGTTGCATTTTGTTGGTGATGTATAAAAATGCTGATGATTTATGTGGATTTTTTCTGTATCCTGCAACTTTGCTAAAGTTGTGGATTAATTCTAATAGTTTTTTAGTTGGTTCTCTAAGGTTCTCTAAGTAGACCATCATATCATCTGCAAAGAGTGATAATTTGGTTTCCTCATGACCTACTCTAATTCCTTTAATCTCTTTTTCTTGTCTTATTGCCAAAGCTAGCATTTCTATTACAATATTGTATAGTAATGGTGATAGTGGGCAACCTTGTTTCACCCCTGATCTTATTGGGAATGGTTCCAGTTTATCACCATTACATATGATGCTAGCTGATGGTTTTAAATAGATGCTACTGACTATTTTAAGGAAAAGTCCATTAATTCCTATACTCTCTAGTGTTTTTAATAGGAATGGATGTTGGATTTTATCAAATGCTTTTTCTGCATCTATTGAGATTATCATGTTTTTTGTTAATTTGGTTATTGATATAGTCAATTGTGTTAATAGTTTTCCTAATATTGAACCATCCCTGCATTCCTGGTATAAATCCTACTTGGTCATGGTGTATTATTCTGGGGATGATTTTCTGTGATCTCTTTGATAATATTTTATTTAAGATTTTTGCATCAATATTTATTGGGGAGATTGGTCTATAATTTTCTTTCTCTGTTTTTGTTTTACCTGGTTTAGGTATCAGTACCATATCTGTATCATAAAAGGAGTTTGGTAGGAGTCCTTCATTCCCTATTTTTTCGAATAGTTTATATAATATTGGAGTTAACTGTTCTTTAAATGTTTGGTAGAATTCACATGTAAATCCATCTGGTCCTGGGGACCATTTTTCTGAAATGGGACTATTTAAGTAATTTATTTCCTCTTCTGTTAATCTGGGCAATCTATATTTTTGTAGATATTCCTCCATTTCACTTAGGTTATCAAATTTTTTGGCATACAGTTGGGCAAAGTAACTCCTGATTATTGCTCTAATTTCCTCTTCATTGGTGGAAAGTTCTCCCTTTTCATTTTTGAGACTAACAATTTGATTTTCCTCTTTCCTTTTTCTAATCAAATTAACTACAGGTTTATCTATTTTGTTGGTTTTTTCATAAAACCAACTTTTAGTTTTATTTATTAATTCAATAGTTTTTTTTTACTTTCAATTTTATTAATCTCTCCTTTTATTTTTAGGATTTCAAGTTTGGTATTTGATTGGGGGTTTTTAATTTGTTCTTTCTCTAGCTTTTTTAGTTGCAAGCCCATTTTGTTGATTTTCTCTTTCTCTATTTTATGCAAATAAGCATCTAGAGATATAAAATTTCCCCTTATTACCGCTTTGGCTGTATGCCATAAATTTTGGTATGTTGTCTCATTTTTGTCATTCTCTTGGATGAAATTAGTAATTGTGTCTGTAATTTGCTGTTTCACCCATTCATTCTTTAGGATAAAATTATTTAGTTTCCAATTGCTTTTTGGTCTATTTTCTCCTGGCCTTATATTGCATGTGATTTTTATTCTGTCATGATCTGAAAAAAAAATACATTTATTATTTCTGCCTTCCTGCATTTGATTTTGAGGTTTTTGTGTCCTAACACATGGTCAATTTTTGTATAAGTTCCATGGACTGCTGAGAAAAAAGTAAACTCCTTTCTGTCTCCATTTAATTTCCTCCAAAGATCTATCATACCTAACTTTTCTAACATTTTGTTTACCTCCTTAACTTCTTTCTTATTTATTTTGTGGTTTGATTTATCTAGTTCTGAGAGAGGGAGGCTGAGATCCCCCACTATTATAGTTTTGCTGTCTATTTCTTCTTGCATGTCTCTGAACTTTTCCTCTAGGAATTTCCATGCTTTACCACTTGGTGCATATATGTTTAGTATTGATATTGCTTCATTGTTTATGGCACCCTTTAGGAAGATATAATTTCTTTCTTTGTCTCTCTTAATTAGGTCTATCTTTGCTTTTACTTGGTCTGAGATCAGGATTGCTACCCCTGCTTTTTTTTTGTTCACCTGAAGCATAATAGATTCTGCTCCACCTTTTTACCTTCACCCTGTATGTATCTCTATGTTTTAGATGTGTTTCTCGTACACAACATATTGTTGGATTCTGGTTTTTAATCCGGTCTGCTCTCTGTTTCTGCTGTATGGGAGAGTTCATTCCATTCACCTTCACATTTAAAATAACTAATTCTGTATTTCCTGCCATCTTATTTACCCTAGCTTATGCTTTTCTCTTTCTTATCCCCTTTCCCTCTTCCCTACTATTTTGCTTTTGATAACCACTTCCCTCAAACAGTCCTTCTCCTTTAGAGCCCTACCCCTTTTTTCCCCCTTTCCCTCCTGTTTCCTTATAAGTATGTCTATTATTCCCTCAGAGCCAAATCTGATGAGATGGAGATTAACCCAATTCTCATTCTCCTCCCTTTTTTCCCCTCAATCTTTATAGGTTTTCTTTGCCTCTACATGTGATGTAATTTCCCTTATTTTACCTACTTTTCCTCTTCTTCCAGTGTTATCCCTTTTCTACCTCTAATTTCTTTTTCAGTTCATCATAATAATCATAAAATCACAATAATCATATCATAATAATCATAAAATCACAATAATCATATCAAAGTAATCATAATGTAATAATAGATTCATAAAATCATCCCTCATTCTGTAAGTATCTATAACATAAATATAATTTTCAAAAGTTTTTTTTTTTTCTTGTTACCTTTTTCTCTTGTGTTCTGTGTTTGTAGATCAAATTTTTTGTTCAGTTCTGGTTGTTTCAGTAGAAATAGGTGAAATTCTCCTATATCATTGAATGACCATCTTCTTCCCTGGAAGATAATGCTCATTCTAATTGGGTAACTTATTCTTGGCTGTAATCCAAGTTCCTTTGCCCTTTGGAATATCTGATTCCAGGCCCTTTGATCCTTCAAAGTAGAAGCTGCTAGGTCCTGTGTGATCCTAATCGTGGCTCCTCGATATTTAAATTGTTTCTTTCTGGCTTCTCGTAATAGCTTTTCCTTGGTATGACAGTTCTGGAATTTAGCCACGATATTTCTGGGGGACTTAATTTTTGGGTTTCTTTCAGGAGGTGATCGGTGGATTGTTTCAATAAGTATTTTGCCTTCTGGGTCTAAAATATCAGGGCAGTTTTCTTTTATGATTTCCTGGAAGATAGTGTCTAGGTTCTTTTTTTCATCATGGCTTTCAGGAAGCCCTATAATCCTTAGATTGTCTCTCCTAGATCTATTTTCTAGGTCAGTTGTTTTTCCCAGGAGATATTTCATGTTTTTCTCTATCTTTTCATTTTTTTGTTTTTGTTTGACTGATTCTTGAAGTCTTGATGAGTCATTCATTTCCAATTGTTCAATTCTAATTTTTAATGTCTTATTTTCTTCAGTTACTCTTTTTAGTTCCTTTTGCAATTGACCAATTACATTTTTTTGTTCATTGAATTCTTTTTCCATTTTTTCTATTTTATTTTGCAGTGATCTCATTTCATTTCCCCATGTTTCTTCTAACTCTCTTTTAAGATTCTTTATGCAATCTTCAAAAAAAGCCTTGTGACATGGAGACCAGTTTATGTCTCTCTTTGGGGCTTTTTCTGGAGTTGCTTTACTTTTAGGGGCCTCAGGATTTGAGGTCTGTTTTTCCCTCTCTCCATAAAAGTTGTCTATGGTGAGAGCTCTTTTTTTTTTTTATTCATTTTTTTTTAAAGGTATGAGGCCTGTTTAAGGCAAAGGTGGGACAGCTGCTTTAATTTGCCCTGGGGCAGTTCTGCTGATTGAGTTTTTTCAGGTACTGGGCAGTTCTGCTGATTGAATTATGTCAGGTGCTGGGCAGTTCTGCTTTAGTTCACCCTGGGGCAGTTCTGCTGATTGAATTATTTCAGGTACTGGGCAGTTCTGATTGAATTATTTCAGGTGCTGATCAGTCCTGCTGATTGATTGATCGCCCCAGTGTGCTGTGTAATGGCAGCTAGGTCCGATGCTCATCAGGGGTTCAGTGGTTCACAATCTACCCTTCACAAAAGGCAGACCCTCCAAACCACCTGCCCACAATCAGGACAGATTGGCCCAAGAGGCTGGCAGAAGATTCCCAGGTGTGTGAAAAGCACAACGCTCCCACTCCTGTGATGACTCTTGTGATGACTCCTGTTCCAGCTCCCTGCTCCAGCTCCCTGCCCTGATCTCCCTGTGCTGAAGTCTGGGTTCAGCAGACCACCCCCCTGCCCAATTAAACAGACTTGTTTTGAAGTTCTTCCAGAGTATCTTCTTCTAGAAATGTGTTGTCCTCCAGATATTGTGAATTTTTTTGCTTCAAAATCAGTCTAGAGGCTTCATATGTTGTTGGTTTGAGGGAAGGTTAGAGGAGGTTACAGAGACTCCTGTCTGGTCTCTGCCATCTTGGCTCCACCCCCAGAACTATATATAAATTTTAAATATTATCACTGATGATTGAAAATTAGTATTCTTTTAGAGTTCTTGATGATTATGAAGAATATATACATATATTTATATATGTAATATATATATAATAAACATAAAATATAAAATGTACACACACACACACACACACACACACACACACACACACACATACATACAGAGGATTTAACTTTCTTAAGTACCCTGCAAGGCAGCTTTGCTATGGAAGAGTAGCAAATCCTTCCCAATAATTCAAATTCACAATCTAGGTGTTATCCTCCATTCCTCATTATCTCTATACTTCTTTTTTCCCCCATATCCAATCTGTTGCCAAGGACTGTCAGTTTTATATTTGTAGCATATTTTAGATGAGCCCCCTTCTTTCCTCTGACACTGCCAAACATTCTGGTACAGGCCAATTTTGCTTCATACCTAGATTGCTGCAATAGCCTGATGGTAGTTCTGTCTGCCTCCTGGCTATTCTTTACTCTTATCTATCCTCCCTTCAGAGACTAAAGGGTTTTCCTAAAGCACTTATCATACCATATCATTCCTCTGCTCAATAAACTCTTATCATCTGCAGGCTAAAATACAACAATTCTATATTTGACATTTAAAACCTTTTTTTTAAACTTAGCCTCATTCTCCCCTTTCCAGTCTTCTTATATATTATTCCTATCTACTCTTTCATCCAATGACAATGCCTTCCTTGCTGATCCATGAATAAGATACTCCCAGATTATTTTTTAGACTTTCCCCTATGCCTGGAATGCTCTCCCTTCTTATCTCTGCTTACTGTCTTTCTGGCTTCCTTTAAGTTCCAATTAAAATCTCTCTTTTATAGGAAGACTTTACCAATCTCTCTTAATTCTTTCTTATTTCTATATATTTATTTCTTTGTTGTCTTTCATATTGTGTTTTAGCTTCTTGAAGGCAGAAAGTTATCCTTTTCTTGTTTTTGTATCCTTGTCACTTAGCATAAAGCCTTCTACATAGGAGGTACTTAATAAGGGCTTATTGGGGACAGCTCGGTAGAACAGTAGAGAGCCGGTCCTGGAGTCAGGAAGACTCATTTTTTTTTGGTAAAATCTGGTCTTAAACATTTTCTAGCTGTGTGACCACAGGCAAGTTATTCGACTCTGTTTGCTTCAATTTTCTCATCTGCAAAATAAATTGAAGAAGGAAATGGCAAATAAACTAGTATCTTTGCAAAGAAAACTCAAACGGGGTGCAAATTATTGCACAGGACTAAAAAATGATTGAATAACAACAAAATAGTTGTTGACTTATTGACTTAAAGAGAGTTGGTCTCAGAGTACTTTTGACGTTGCATAAATAAATTTCTTTTTCAGTGACTTAACATAACTCTCAGATTATAAATTGTAGAGTAGGTAACAATCTTTATTGGAAGCTAGAGTTTCCTCACAGAGAATTTGACTGGATAAAAATAACAGGCATAGTTTTACAAAAAAAGTTATATGACTTAATAAAGATCACAGAATTAAAAGTGACAGCTAGAAATAGAATCAAGTCACTGTAACCAAATTGAGCACACTCTGAAGTACAACATTGATACTCTCTTTTATAATGGTTTAACAGACATTAATTATTATCACACTGTGTGTAGCAGTTGTTTTCACTTGCTGTTTTTGCAAAATTAGTAATACAATAACAATAACTTTAAAAAAATCTCATGAATCTTTTTTAAAAAAACTGTAGTAATGTAATTCCTGTGATTATTTTATTCTTATTTTTGATATTATATAGGAAATTCATATTAATGATGTTTTAAATGATGCAAATATAAATAAGAACAATATAATTTGGAGCCATTTTTCTGTGTAATGACATAGGTGAGCATATTTTACTTATTCTTTCTCCAGTGCTTCAATGGATCTCTTCAAAGTGTATTATTCCTACTATCAGTACATTTTGAAATCCATGTAGGCTTTCACATTCTGTAACTTGTTCCCATTCTTTCCCAGACCTATAAACAGGCTTTTTTTTTTTTATAAGTTCTCTTTTTGGCTTGGACTTCAATGGAACATCCTGACTATTCATTTTTTCCTTATTTTTATTTATTTTTAAATTTTTTTTAATTTTTTAATAAAAAAATTTTTATATTTTATGATGTGTCTAACTCATCTCCCTATCAGATTACGTTATTTTCCCATTATCTGCTGTTGCACTTGAATGTAAATAAGAATGGGAAATATTCCATCATTTTCTTTCATCTACACTGTACTTTTCATAGGTACTTATGTAACAATTCCTTTTTACAGGATCATAAAGGGATCCAAAATACAATGAATTTTGCTCCATAACAAATTTACAACAGGTTAAATTGATTTTTTTTTAATTTTTAAAAATTTTTTTTATTAATACTTTTTATTTACAAAACATATGTATGGGTAATTCTTAAACATTAACCCTTACAAAGCTTTCTGTTACAAATTTCCCCCCCCCTACTCCCCACCTCTCCCCTAGATAGCAGGATATCCACTACATGATAATTATGGTAGAATACTTAAATCGAATATATGTATAGTTATTGCCACACATCATTTTTTTTGTTCAGGAGAAATCGTATCTATAAGAGAGAATAATCCGATAAAGGAAATACAATGCAAGCAAACCTCAATAGAGAACATGAAAATGTTATGTTGTGGTCCACATTTCACATCCCTCTCTCTGGGTGTATATGGCCTTCTTCACTGAACAATTGTAATTGTTTTGAAGCATTTCATTGTTGAAGAGAGTCAGGTCCATTAGAACTGATCCTCATATAGTACAGTTGTTGCCGTGTACAACTCTCCTGGTTCTGCTCATCTCACTCAGCATCAGTTCATACAAGTCTCTCCAGGCCTCTCTGAAATCGTCCTGTTGGTCATTTCTTACAGAGCGATAATATTCCATAACATTTATATACCATAATTTATTCAGCCACTCTCCAATTGATGGGCATCTGCTCAGTTTCCAGTTTCTAGCCACCACAAAAAGAGCTGCCACAAACATTCTTGCACATGTGGGGCCCTTTCCTTCTTTTATGATTTCTTTGGGATATAAGCCCAATAGAAACACTGCTGGGTCAAAGGGTATGCATAGTTTGATACCTTTTTGAGCATAGCTCCAAATTGCTCTCCAGAATGGTTGGATCTGTTCACAGCTCCACCAACAATGCATCAGTGTCCCAGTCTTCCCACATCCCCTCCAACATTCATCGTTATCTTTTCCTGTCATTTTAGCCAATCTGATAGGTGTGTAGTGGTACCTCAGAGTTGTCTTAATTTGCATTTCTCTGATCAATAGTGATTTGGAGCACCTTTTCATATGATTATAAATAGTTTTAATTTCATCATCTGAAAATTGTTCATATCCTTTGGCCATTTATCAATTGGAGAATGGCTTGAATTTTTATAAATGTGAGATAATTCTCTATATATCTTAGAGATGAGACATTTATCAGAACCCTTAAATGTAAAAATGATTTCCCAATTTGATGCTTCCCTCCTAATCTTGTCTGCATTAGTTTTGTTAGTACAGAAACTTTTTAACTTAATATAATCAAAATTATCTATCTGGTGTTCAATTAAGAGTTCCAGATCTTCCCTGGACATAAATTTATTCCATCTCCACAGGTCTGAGAGGTAAACTATCCCATGTTCCTCTAATTTGGTTATAACATCACTCTTTATATCTAGATCATGAACCCATTTAGATCTTATCTTGGTGTGTGGTGTTAGGTGTGGGTACAGCCTTAATTTCTTCCACACTAGTTTCCAATTATCCCAGCAGTTTTTGCTGAATAGTGAGTACTTATCCCAAAAGCTGGGGTCTTTGGGTTTATCAAAGACTAAATTGCTAACGTTATTACCTAGCTTGTCCTGATATCCTATTTTATGCCACTGATCATCTGCTCTATTTCTCAGCCAGTACCAAATGGTTTTGATGACTGCTGCTTTATAATATAGTTTTATATCTGGTACAGCAAGGCCACCTTCATCTGTCTTTTTTTTTTCCATTAATTCCCTTGAAATCCTTGACCTTTTGTTCTTCCAAATGAACTTTGCTACTATTTTTTCTAGATCTGTAAAATAATTTCTTGGGAGTTTGATTGGTATGGCACTAAATAAGTAAATTAGTTTGGGTAGTATTGTCATTTTTATTATATTCGTTCTACCTACCCATGAGCACTTAATGTTTTTCCAATTGACTATGTCTGATTTTATTTGTGTGGAAAGTGTTTTGTAGTTTAGTTCATATAGTTTCTGACATTTTCTTGGCAGATAGATTCCCAAATATTTTATGCTATCATCCATTATTCTAAATGGAATTTCTTTTTCTATCTCTTGCTGCTGAACTTTGTTGGTAATATATAAAAATGCTGATGATTTATGTGGATTTATTTTGAATCCTGCAACTTTGCTAAAGTTGTGAATTGTTTCTAGTAGTGTTTTAGTTGAGTCTATGGGGTTCTTTAAGTATACGATCATGTCATTTGCAAAGAGTAATAAATTGGTTTCTTCATTACCTACTCCTTTTATCTCTTTTTCTTCTCTTATTGCCAAAGCTAACATTTCTAATACAATATTAAATAGTAATGGTGACAGTGGGCAGCCTTGTTTCACTCCTGATCTTATTGGAAATGGTTCTAGTTTGTCTCCATTACATATGATACTTGCTGATGGTTTTAAGTAGATGCTACTAAACATTTTAAGGAAAAGCCCATTTATTCCTATACTCTCTAGTGTTTTTAATAGGAATGGGTGTTGGATTTTATCGAATGCTTTTTCTGCATCTGTTGAGATAATCATATGGTTTTTGATAGTTTGGTTATTAATATAATTAATTATGCTGATAGTTTTCCTGATATTGAACCAGCCCTGCATTCCTGGTATAAATCCTACTTGGTCAGGATGTATTATCCTGGAGATAACTTTCTGTAATCTCGTTGCTAAAATCTTATTTAAAATTTTTGCATCAATATTCATTAGGGAAATGGGTCTATAGTTTTCTTTCTCTGTTTTCACCTTACCTGGCTAAGCTATCAGCACCATATCTGTATCATAGAAGGAATTTGGTAGTATACCTTCTGTCCCTATTTTTTCAAATAGTTTGTATAGTATTGGTAATAATTGTTCTTTAAATGTTTGGTAGAATTCACATGTAAAACCATCAGGCCCTGTAGATTTTTTCTTAGGGAGTTGATTAATAGCTTGTTGTATTTCTTTTTCTAAAATGGGGCTATTTAAATAATTTATTTCCTCTTCTTTTAACCTGGGCAATCTATATTTTTGTAGATATTCCTCCACTTCACTTAGATTATCGAATTTATTGGCATAAAGTTGGGCAAAGTAACTCCTAATTATTACTCTTAATTTCCTCTTCATTGGAGGAAAGTTCTCCCTTATCATTTTTGAGACTAACAATTTGATTTTCCTCTTTCCTTTTTCTGATCAAATTAACTAAAGGCTTATCTATTTTGTTGGTTTTTTCATAAAACCAACTCTTAGTTTTATTTATTAATTCAATAGTTTTTTTATTTTCAATTTTATTAATCTCACCTTTTATTTTCAGAATTTCCAATTTGGTATTTGATTGAGGGTTTTTAATTTGCTCTTTTTCTAGTTTTTTTTTATTGTAACCCTAATTCATTGATCTTCTCTTTCTCCATTTTATGTAAATAAGCATCTAGAGATATAAAGTTACCCCTTATAACCGCTTTGGCCGTATCCCACAAATTTTGGTATGTTGTCTCATTATTGTCATTCTCCTGGATGAAATTATCAATTGTGTCTATAATTTGCTCTTTCACCCATTCATTCTTCAGGATTAGATTATTTAATTTCCAATTAACTTTTGGTCTATTTTCTCCTGGCCTTATATTACATGTGAGTTTTATTGCATCATGATCTGAAAAGGATACATTTACTATTTCTGCTTTTCTACATTTGATTTTGAGGTTTTTATGCCCTAACACATGATCAATTTTCGTATAAGTTTCATGAACCCCTGAGAAAAAAGTATACTCCCTTCTATCACCATTCAATTTCCTCCAGAGATCTATCATACCTAACTTTTCTAGCCTTTTGTTAACCTCCCTAACTTTTTTCTTATTTATTTTGTGGTTTGATTTATCTAATTCTGAGAGAGCAAGGTTGAGATCCCCCACTAGTATAGTTTTACTGTCTATTTCTCCTTGCATCTCTGTTAGTTTCTCCTCTAGGAATTTGGATGCTATGCCACTTGGTGCATATATGTTTAGTATTGATACCGCTTCATTGTCTATGGTACCCTTTAGTAAAATATAGTTTCCTTCCTTATCTCTTTTAATTAGATCTATTTTTGCTTTTACTTGATCTGAGATAAGGATTGCTACCCTTGCCTTTTTTTGTTCACTTGAAGCATAAAAGATTCTGCTCCAGCCCTTTACCTTCATGCTGTATGTATCTCTATGTTTTAAATGTGTTTCTTGTAAACAACAAATTGTAGCATTCTGGCTTTTAATCCAGTCCGCTATCCGTTTCCGTTTTATGGGAGAGTTCATCCCATTCACATTCACAGTTAAAATGACTATATCTGTATTTCCTGCCATCTAATTTACCCAAAGTTATATTTTTCTCTTCCCTTTCCCCTTACTCCATTCCCCCCTCCCCAGTATTTTATTTTTGATGACCACCTCCCTCTAACAGTCCTCCCCCCCTTGAACCCTCCCTCTTTTATACACCTTTCCCCTAATCCTTCTATTAATTTATCCCTTTCTTTTCCTCCTTTCCCTCCTACTTCCCTATACAGAGGGCCAAGTTTTTCCCTGAAATCAAATGTATCTGATATGCTCTTTTAGAGCCCAATCCAATGAGAGTAAGATTTACACAATACTCATCACCCTTCCTTCATTCCCTCAATTATATTAGATTTTCTATGTCTCTTCATGAGACTTTGCCTTATTTTACCTCCTTTTTTTTTTACTTTATTTTACCTCCTTTCCCCTTCCCCCCTTTTTTTTACAGTATGATATACCTTCCACCTCTAATTTCTTTTCGATTATTATCAAAGTAAAATCAAATTATACCCCCATTCTTTAAGGATACCCCTAGTAGAGATATAGTTCTTGAGATTTCTTTCCTTTTTACCTTTTTACGCTTCTCTAGAGTTCTGTGTTTGGAGGTCAAATTTTTTGTTCAGATCTCGTCTTTTCATTAGAAATAGGTGAAATTCTCCTGTATCATTAAATGACCATCTTCTTCCCTTGAAGATGATGCTCATTCTAGCTGGATAGCTTATTCTTGGCTGTAATCCAAGTTCTTTTGCCTTTTGGAATATCTGATTCCAGGCCCTTCTATCCTTCAATGTGGAATCTGACAGATCCTGTGTAATTCTAATGACAGTTCCTCGGTATTTGAACTGTTTTTTTCTAGCAGCTTGTAATATCTTTTCCTTGGTGCGATAGTCCTGAAATTTGGTCACGATATTCCTTGGGGTTTTAATTTTGGGGTCTCTTTCAGGAGGTGATCGGTGGATTCTTTCAATACCAACTTTGCCTTCTGATTCTAAAACATCAGGGTAATTCTCTTTCATGATTTCCTGGAAGATAGCATCAATAATCCTTAAATTGTCTGTCCTGGATCTGTTTTCCAAGTCAGTTGTTTTTCCTAGGAGATATTTCATATTTTCTTCTATTTTTTCATTTTTTTGTTTTTGTTTGACTGATTCTTGAAGTCTTATTGAGTCATTCATTTCAATTTGTTCAATTTTAATTTTTAAGGTATTATTTCCTTCAGCTATCTTTTTTAACTCCTTTTGTAACTGGCCAAATGAATTTTTTGGTTCATTGCATTCTTTTTTCATTTTTCCAATTTTATTTTTCAGTGAATTGTTGTCTTTTTCCAATTCACTAATTTTATTTTTCAGTGAATTGTTATCTTTTTCCAATTCACTATTTTTATTTTCTAGTGAGTTGGTGACTTTTTCCAATTCACCAATTTTGTTTTTCAGTGAATTGTTGTCTTTTACCAATTCACTATTTTTATTTTCTAGTGAGTTGGTGACTTTTTCCAATTCACTAATTTTGTTTTTCAGTGAATTTTTGTCTTTTTCCGATTCACCAGACTTATTTTCCGGTTTTTCACATCACTGTTGCAGGGCAATGTTTCCTTCTTGCACTGCTCTCAATTTATTTCCCCAATCTTCTTGTAGCTCTCTTTTGAGGTTCTTTATGCAATCTTCCAGGTAAGTCTTCTAAAAGGGAGACCAGCTTAAGTCCACCTTTGTGGCTTTATCTGGGATTGTTTTCAGAATCTCAGGATCTGGGGACTGCTCTAGTTTCTCTCCGTAAATACTGTCTATGGTGAGAGCTCTCTTCTTCTTGCTCATGATGTTTAGCTGAGGTATTATCACCAGCAGGAAATTCTGCAGCAGCAGTAGCAGCAGCAGCAGCAGATGCGATTTCAATTTGCCCTGGGGCAATTTGCTGAGTTGACTTCCAGTCTGGGGCTGATCTGGCTAGATCTGCACTGGGACCACACTTTCAGCTGCTCTCAATCCACCCTTTATCAAAGGTAGACCTGCCAAAGCACCTGACCGCAAGCAGAGCAAAGTGGCCCCAGGGTCTCCCAGGGACTTCTTGGCAGCCTAAAATCTTCTGGTCCGTCCCAGCCCCGGACTTGCACCCCGGCTGCACACTGGCGTCTGAGCGCCGGGAGCTGCTCGATCCCCTGCCCGTCTAAAACTGACCTCAGAAGTTCTTTCAAAGTAGATATTTGATAGAAGTGCGTTGTAGTCCAAGTGTTTGGTGAAGCCCTCACTCCAGAACCAGTTCGGAGGCTCAATTTGTCTGTGTCTGAGGGAAGGTCTCAGGAGCTTACAGAGAATGATGTCTGCAGTTTGCCATCTTGGCTCCGCCCCCC